>JAJJWW010015926.1:0-11925 GCA_023531295.1 Papaver armeniacum | reverse complement strand
TTTAGGTGGAGACTAATAAAGAGAGAATTTGAGGCCTACATCAACATTATTATTAATTGATTGATACGACACTAGTGGGCAGGCACTGTGGGTCGAGTACAATCGACATGTCTCGGGAAATTTTAGCGAAGACTTCGAACATTCTACGGTCAAGAGACTAGACTATAACATCAACAGGAGAATAGTCTTTGTTATCAGTGCATCAAACTTTGTTATCATCCGAAGAAAATAGAAAAATCCAAGTCAGGAAAATTTAACCATTGATAATCTCGAGAGTCATAACTAGCAAGTGCTCAATGAGGGGGTAAATGGACCTCACAATGGATTAGCAGATAAGATACGTTTCCCATTGGCCTACCAGTTTGTCTTTCTTGAGTCTTGACTTGGTAATTTTAAGTTGGGAAAATTAGGGGCGACCCAAAAAAATAATATTCTCATTGTCGGCCCACAATTAATTTTTGATGACGTGACACCCATAATTATACGAAATTATTATATTTAATCAATACATAACTCGTTATGCATACTATCTTTTTCGCATAACTCGTTATGCGGCCCTAATTTTTCAAATTTATAATTGGAAGCGCAACTTAGACATAACATATCTAAAAATCCGCGCCTTAGAATTTTACAAATTTTATATCGTTGGAAATCTTTTAAAAGAGCTACGCAACGAGTACAAACAAGAATATCAAATTTTTGTTTTTCACGAAAAAATCGGAGGTGATCCTCATTTTAGGAAAATTTTCGAAAACTTGATACATAACCATTATGCAGTCACCAAAAACGATGCATAATACATTCTGCAGACGCATAACGAATTATGCAACAATTTTCTCCACTGCATAGCACATTATGCATTTGGATATCAAAATTATGCATCTATAACAAGTTATATTACCATTTTTTTGGTTGATTTTAGCGCGTACAGATAAAAAAATCGATGCATAATGCAAAGATGCATCCATATTTACGAATGCATATCAAAGTTATGCATCTATTTTCTCAATGCATAAAAGATTATGCAACAATTTTCTCAATGCATAACTCAATATGCAAATCATATTTTCGGATGCATAATAAAAGTTACGCAACAAATTTTATAGATGCATAATAGGTTATACATCAATTTTCACGACCGCATAACATGTTATGCGCTTATTATTCTAGGTGTATGAAAAAAATTAACAACATATTGCGAATCAATTTTACCAAATAATGTTAATTCATTCAAATTCTCTTTTCCTTGTAACGAACCAATCGAATCCATTAACTTCACAAAGAATTTCTTGACCATTAGTTAACACACCTTTATACACCGAACCAAATCCACCTTGACCTAACCGATTCGAAGCCGCAAATGTTCCAAAGAGGCACGACGAAGCACAGTAGTATGAATACCACCGTGGTTTAGGGTTTAGATCGTTGTTGGTACTGTTCTTTTACGAGATAATTTCCGGTATAAAATCGCTAAAAATGTTAATAATGTAAATACCATCGCGATTGTAATCAACACTGCTGCCAATGGAAACTTATGATGATGATGATTATGATTATGAGGAACAAGTGTTGGTGGTTGGTTGTCTAACGTTGTTGTCACCTGTTGATGGTACTACTACGTCTTAAGGCAAGACAAAGAATCTGTGGTGTGAATGTTTGTGATCGATAGTTGTCGTGATGGTATGTTGATGATGATGATAAACGTACATATAAAAAATGACTCCAAATGTACCGTACTAGTAGCGATTCTTTGTTCTCCATCGTCATCCACGAGGGTAACCCAAATTAGGCTAAAACCACCATGTTTCTCACATTTTTCGAGAAAATCCTTAAATGGGTTTGTAAAACAAGGTTTGATAATCATAGATCTACAATTAAAACTTGTTTTCATTGAAGAAATTTCTGATTTTTATGAAATCAGATCGGATTTGGAGATGGAGGAGAAAGAGAGAAGAAGAAGAAAGAAGAAGAATACAATTTCAATAATTTTGGGTCTGGGAATAATTTTTTCCTAAAAACTGGGTGCGTGCCTTTAGATTTCTGGGCGTGGGTTTCACAGTGGGAGAAATTGGAAAAATGGGTCTCCATGTAGTTTTCACTTTTAAGTTTTTCACGTGACATTAAAAAAAAAAAACAACAATGCAGTTCCTATCGAGTTGAATTGGAGCTTAGTGGAAGAAAGACATGCTTTAGAGCCAAGCCCTGATACATGATTACAATTGTCGGATAAGGCACGTTTCTGTTTGATTAACACTTTATTTTTTCGACCGATTACTATGGTCCAAATGCCGCCTGTTCGCGCGCACAACAAAGGTGCGCTGATTTTTTTCTGGAAATGATGAGTCAACATGTAAAAGTCAACGATTGAATGCCACATGAACTGCATTTGGACGGTGGGTTTTGGCAATTACGAGGCTTGAACCCCTACCTCCGCAGTGCTCTCCATCAGACCACTTGATGGCTCAAAAGGCAATCAACACGAGGGATACCCAAGTCAGCCAGTGAAAACCCAGTGAATGCTTGCAAAAAATTCAAAAAAAGAAGAAGAAGGAGATCTTGTAACATACAGACTTTAATGTCCTACGGAAAATTGAGTAAAGCGAAGCTTTCAAAGTGGACCTTACAAGTATTACATTGATTAGTCAGGCCACCCTAATAGTAACGAAGCTTTTAACTTACTTTGTCAATCTAATCTTTCATAGAAGGCTCGGTATGCCCCTGATCGCCAGGATCTCCTCCGAATTCCCTCTCTCATTCAACGCTAAATGCTAGGCGATGATCTGAACAACTGCGGCTCACCTCCCTTCTTTCGCTGGCTAACCTGATGTTTATGGGTAAACATCGTTTCCGCCGATTTTGGTAAATTCGGTAGGTGAGTGAGAAACTGGTTTAAACCCTAAACAAATGTGCTGCACGTGAGCACTTTCTAGATTCGAGAGATCAATCTATACAAGTCCGGCCTAAACCAAGAAATGGCCGTTCCAGACTTGCTTCGGTCACAAAGTGGAGGAGAAGGGTTGATTTGGGGAGGGAAGCAAAGAAAGTTGTTGAGACCAGAATAATTCTGGGAGAGTAGTGTATCGAATTGTATTAGAAAGTGAAAGCTTCGGAAGCTTGCAATAGATGAAAGCTTTTTTGGAGAGTTTGCAAAGTTGCCTTTTCTGAGAGTGTTGTGTTTTTTTCTTGACCGAGACTTGTCGTCTGGTGGAAATTGGTAAGACCTATTTATACAAGTCGAGATTGAAACGTACCCTGGCCTCATGAAGGAAGAGAATAAAGGGTTAAATAATGGGAGGAGGTGGTAACCGCATGGTGTTTATGGGTAAAAACGTTTTCACCATTATTTCCTCATTTATTTGACCGCTTTATTCCTATTCACGCTTTCTTAATATGAGCGTAGTGTATGCTGCATGTTGTGACCGCCAAACCAAGACCCCCGGAAAGCATCCCCGCCAGTGTTGATGTCTCGAGTGTTGGTTGCACCTTGAGTGCAAGTGGCGCTGCTAGTGGCACGTGTGGCATGTGCCAATGGCATGTGCGGAATGCCTTTGTTGCGGGTTGCACCATGAGTGTAAGTGGCAATGCCAGAGCTGCTAGTGGCGTGTGTGGCATGTGCCAATGGCATGTGCGGAATGCCTTGGTGGTAGGTTGTACGTTGAGTGTAAGTGGCAATGCCTGTTAGTGGCGTGTGTGGCATGTGCCAATGGCTCGCATGGCCATTAGGGTTACGGTTAGGTAATGAAAGCTATCAGCGAGCATGTTGGCATGGCATGCTCGGCCATTAGGGCCACGACCAGGTAAGAAAAGCTACCAGCGATGCGTGTTGGCATGTGCCAATGGCATGCTCGGCCATTAGGGCCGCGACTTGGTAAGAAAAGCTACCAGCGAGCGTGTTGGCATGTGCCAATGGCATGCTCGGCATTAGGGCCACGGCCTGGTAAGAAAAGCTACCAGCGATGCGTGTTGGCATGTGCCAATGGCATGCTCGGCCATTAGGGCCACGGCTTGGTATGAAAAGCTACCAGCGAGCATGTTGGCATGTGCCAATGGCACGCTCGGCCATTAGGGCCACCACCTGGTAAGAAAAGCTACCAGCAATGCGTGCTGGCATGTGCCAATAGCATGCTCGACCATTAGGGCCATGGCCTGGTAAGAAAAGCTACCAGCGAGCGTGTTGGCATGTGCCAATGGCACGATCGGCCATTAGGGCCACGTCCTGGTAAGAAAATCTACGAGCGAGCGTGTTGGCATGTGCCAATGGCATGCTCGGCCATTAGGGCAACGGCTTGGTAAGAAAAGCTACCAGCGAGCGTGTTGGCATGTGCCAATGGCACGCTCGGCCATTAGGGCCACGGCCTGGTAAGAAAAGCTACCAGCGATGCGTGTTGGCATGTGCCAATGACATGCGTGGCCAATTTGGCCTATGTTGCACGGTTTGCAAGCCTAGGCGCGGGCGCTACTTTGGCATGGCGCGTCTAGGGCCAAGGTAAGGGTGTTTAGCTTGTCATGGTGTGACCAGCGTAGCTAGGGCCAAGGCGGAGTGCGTTCGGCATGGCGCGGCTAGCTTGGGCTAGGTGTGGCTGGCATGATTTGCCATTGGCACGGGGGTGTGGCTAGCATGGTTGGCATGCTTTGGCACGTTTAGTGTGACTAGCATAGCTAGGGCCAAGGCATAGTGCGTTTGGCATGGCGCGGATAGCTTGGGCTAGGTGTGGCTGGCATGATTTGCCATTGGCACGGGAGTGCGGCTAGCATGGTTGGCATGCTTTGGCGCGTGAGGTGTGACTAGCATAGCTAGGGCCAAGGCAGAGTGCGTTTGGCATGGCGCGGCTAGCTTGGGCTAGGTGTGGCTGGCATGATTTGCAATTGGCACGGAGGTGCGGCTAGCATGGTTGGCATGCTTTGGCGCATTTGGTGTGAATATCATAGCTAGGGCCGAGGCAGGGTGAGTTTGGCATGGCGCGGCTAGCTTGGGCTATGTGTGGCTGGCATGATTTGCCACTGGCACGGAGGTGAGGCTAGCATGGTTGGCATGCTTTGTCGCGTTTGGTGTGACTAGCATAGCTAGGGCCAAGGCAGGGTGCATTTGGCATGGCGCGACTAGCTTGGGCTAGGTGCGGCTGGCATGATTTGCCACTGGCACGGAGGTGCGGCTAGCATGGTTGGCATGCTTTGGCTCGCTTGGTGTGACTAGCATAGCTAGGGGCCAAGGCAAAGGGGTGCGTTTGGCATAGATAGCGGCTAGCTTGGGCTATGTGTGGGTCGGCATGATTTTCCATTGGCACGGAGGTGCGGCTAGCATGGTTGGCATGCTTTGGCGCGTTTGGTGTGACTAGCATAGCTAGCCAAGGCGGTGCGTTTGGCATGGCGCGGCTAGCTTGGGCTAGGTGTGGCTGGCATGATTTGCCATTGGCACGGAGGGGAATTAGGGTTTTGTTCGTTGTAACCCTAATTTGAAAAAAAAAATACCCCCTATTAATTACTTCCTAAATGCATTGAATGTTCTAATAAATGTGTCGCCGATGACATTAGGTTATTCGGGGTTTTACGATTTTACCCTTTGTCTAAAAACCACCATCAACATTAAGTCCCATGCTTAGCTCTTAATAGAGGAGCTTTGTTGCGAGGTAAGCATAAGATGGTGACAAACTATCAAGAAGAAAATCGTAAAGAGAATTGAGGAGGCTTGTCCGACCTTTTTATAAATAGGATTTGGAATCCTTTCCTCCGGGCATGCACAAATCGGGAGGTCAAACGATCAGGGAGTCAACATCATTGAGAGACAGAAGTCAAGCGGCATTGAGAAGTTGACGCGAGTTGGGAAACTGAGCGTGCTAGTTGGTGGGACCGGCGCAAGATGGGGAAGCTGAGTGTGCTAGCTGGCGCGACTTGGGCGGTCATTGGGAAGATGGCGCAATTGGTGAGACCGGTGCAACTTGGGCGACGTTGGGAAGTTGGGCTCCTTTGTGGGCCCGTTCCTTATACACACGAGTTTTGGTAAAGGGAAATCTTTCCTTATTTCAGAATCTTCACGCCCATATATATAAAATCCACATCTTGCACTTTGTTCTTTCATCTTTTCATACTAGTGGCAGAGTCACAAAGAAAACCTACTTCTGTGCATGTCTTCCAAGATTTCTCTTGTTTCCCTTTTCATGTAGGTGCAAAACCTAAGAGTAGGCGTTTTTCTTTTATAATCCTTGCAATGATATTGCGCATATGATTTCTTGGCGTGCTTCTTGTAGAAAATATTGTATATATGCACCCAAGGGACATACTGCACGTACGATTCGAACCCGTAGAAAAATGCTCCATATATAATTTTGAACCCGAATAAGGATACCATAGACGCATTCGAGCTCGTAGAAAATACTGCGTATATAGTTTTGAACCCGAAGAAGGATACTGCAGACGCACTTGAGCTCGTATAAAATACCGCGTATATAATTTTGAAACCTGAAGAAAATATCATGTGTGCGCTTTTGAACCCGTAGAGAATACTGTATATGAATCCCGAAGAAGAATATTGTATATGTGCTTCATATGACTTCGAACCCATAAGAAATATTGCATATATGAATTTCGGACCTGAAGAAAATACTGCGCGTGCAGTTTTGAACCCGTAGGGAATACACCCCTTCTTTTTTTTTTTTTTTTCCAAGTTTTCCTTTGTTGGGTGCGTTGTGTGTCGTGAGATAATTTCGTCTTTTTCCGTTTGTTTTGTGCAGATATCTTGTTACCATATGAAGAAATTTGACAAGAAGTTACCTGAACAAAATTTCGCCTCATCGAAGGATGTTCATAGTTCCAAACCAAACACGGATGATGAATTCTTTGACAAACCCCTCGCCCTCGCTCTAAGAATCACCCAAGTTTCGTGCCAATTTTGTTAACCTATGGTGGAGATGAAAAGAAAACACGTTCGGTTCGCCCGCAGAACACCATACGGTTCTCGTCTTCATAAACGGGTATATTCTTCTTCCAACATTGATTTCAGGATGTGTCAAAGCCCATTGCGTTCTTTTGATAGATGGGTTGAGTTCATGGTGAGTAAGGAGCACATAAATACCAACTTGACTCGAGCGCAGATTATTGATACTGTCAGAGCTTCATTAAATCTCCATATTAGGAAGGATATCCCGAGCTTGGTTGCTTTCATCTCCAGATGGTGTTCGGACACCCATACGATCATATGTAGATGGGGTGAAATAAATTTCTCCTTGGAGAGTGTGGCTCTCTTGTCAATCTTCCCAGAATCGGAATCTTAATATCCAATTGTCTGAAGGTGAGGAGAAGATGCGGGATGACCTTGTCGCTAAGTTGGGAGATTTCGCTCGAAAAGACTCCACTGCGAAGTCGAAGGATTCTGTCCGGAAAGATGATGAAAGGTGATTTTACATCTGGTGGATATCTCAATGGTTTCCGGACGAGCTGGAACTTAAACAGAAAAGCAGTGATCTTCACGTTGCAGCATTTTTGGCTCTCTGGTTGTCTAGAGACTTTTTTGATGACGGTTCTGGCAAGAAGGAAATAAGACCAGAGTTGATAGTGATTGCTGTGAAGTTGGAAAAAGTTGAAGTTCTTCCCATTGGCAAGCTATTCCTTGGTTCCCTGTATTTGCATCTGGATCACCTAGTTGCGAACATGCGAGTTTCGAATGGTTTCATGAAAGTGGATTTATATGTGCATGTTGCTTTTCTGCAAACCTGGTTATGGGAGCACTTTGAGAAGAACGCTCCGAAACCGTTGCCTTCGATTCCCGCGAGTTGGGGTGGCTCCCGAATTCTTCGATGGGTGAACAGGCGTCCAAGAGTTGGCATGAGCTTGGTTATTCTTCTCGATAAGTCGCATAAAATCAGTTTTCGCCCATGGGAGCCGGTCCATAGGTCGGTGACTCAAATTGACACCTTTGCTTCGCTCCGATCATGTCTTTGTATTCGACGACAACTTGAGTGTTGGGGAAAACTTGTTTATTCAAAGCTGCATGTCCTATTATATGCCGTCTTTCTTCATGGGTCTTTCCGAATAGCTGCTTACAATATTGACCGTGCTGCTCGTCACATGGGTATTGATCAGGGGGTGCCTCTTGCTTACCAGCTGGTGGTTCTTAAGGATTCATTGCGTGCCGCCCTCAATGCCAGTGCCCTTGAACCGGGTATCCGCCTTCCCTTCTTTCAAACGGTAAGAGTAACTTCGACGACTTTTGGCTATAATGAGTTCTGGTACGATGAGTTCATTATGATCCAAGATTTTGTAAATAACGTGGTGGATAATGTTCGTTGTAAACCTTCCCCAGCAGTTTTGAAGAAGTATCCAATGTTGAGATATCTCAAACGAGGGTTGCCTGGCAACTCGGAAAGTCCCCAGGCAAAGGAACAAAGAACGAAGAATTGTGCTGGCGGGTTCTGGGCGGTTTCAAAAGATCCTCCCGCAGCTCTCGTGTCTTTAAGTTCTTCCAATAACCAGGTATGTGTCGCCTCCTTGTTGGTTTGTCTCAAAACACGTGAATTTCTGCTGAAACATTTGTCTTGTTTCTTCCAGGGCTTCCTGGTAGTGTTAATGCTTTTGCTGCCCTTGCACGTTGCCGGAGACGACAATTTTTCAAGAATTCAGCGGCACCGAGCCTTCTCATAACGGTGATGAGCCAGAGAAAGAAGAAAGTTCGACAAGTGAGAGTGATTTTTCTGACAAAACTGGTTCTTTTTCGAGAAGTGGTTCGGTGAGTTTCGAGCTTCTTTTTCTTTCTTCTCCCGTTTTTTTTTTTTGAAAAATGTCTAACTCAAGTTTGCATGAGGAATCCGGTTCGGAAGGCGATTCTGGGGCGGAGCCACACGCAAACTTGCCTTTGGTGACCACCGTCGGTGACTTGGAGATGGGAGTTAGCCAATCACTGGGCACATATGTGGTTCAAACGGTGGAAGATTCCCCGATGGTTGCCGCCAGACATGGAAAAAGACCTTGCGAGTCGTGAGGCCACCGCCGCATGCGCTATTTTCGATCCCCCGTACTTGGTTCCTTATCCAGTCATGTGTCAAGGTTGGAGGTTTCATCGTGCTGGATAAGTATGAGGCGTTGTACACCAGGATCTGGGAGAAGTATGGACATATGGCCACAACCAAGAAGATCACTAGTCGATTTGCACAGGTTAAGCGTGTGGAAGAGGCTTTATCTTCCATCGAGGACATGCCTGAGGTGACTGGCAACACCGTTTCTGAAGACGTTATTGCCGACTGGGAGCACCATCGCGACGTGTGTGTAGAAAAGGAGTTCAACGCTTTGTGGTTTTTCAAGGCCTTGGCCGAGATCCGTAAGTCGAAAGATGCGTGTCGAAAGCCTTTCCGCAGAGGAGATTTCACGACAGAGGTAAAACTCGAAAAGCTTTCCAAGATGTTGATTATGAAGAGAGCGGCTCTTGAAGATGCAAAGTTGACTTTCTCCAAGAAGAGCAGACACTCATTGGATGATTTTCCTTGAATGTTTCTCTGTTAAACTTTCATTTAGGTTCTTCTTCTTCTTTTTTTTTTTTTTTTTTTTTTTAAAAACATACTGGATGTGTGGTTCAAAGTTCGACCGACTTTGATAGACAACTGGTAGCTTTTGAGGATATTGGATTATTTCTGGGATGAATGGTTTTGATAATATAACTCTGATTATGTTTTGTGAAAGGAATATTGCTTTTATGAAAGTGTGTGCTAGCACACAAGACGCAGTAGTATGACGGTTTTATTAAGAACCTAAAAACAGATCGTAAATCTTGCCCAGTCTGAATTTACTCACTCCATAGGTTTTTGCGAACACGACCCTCTCCATGTAAAAGGAGGCTTTGCTGGTAGCATCGCCAGAAAGTCCCCAATCGCTGGTATCATCTTCAGCGAGTCCCCAGTTTTCTTGTGTAGTCTTTACGACTGGTAACCGGTTGGATCGGTAGTTGAGTCGGATTGAGTCGCCTTCCCCTACCATCTTGACATCTAGGTCGAAGAACGAGATCGACAGTCTGACATTGTAGCCGATAGACCAATCCTCCCGTTGTGGTCGCCAATTATTTATGGGTAAAAATCGTTTCCGCCGATTTTGGTAAATTCGGTAGGTGAGTGAGAAACTGGTTTAAACCCTAAACAAATGTGCTGCATGTGAGCACTTTCTATATTCGAGAGATCAATCTGTACAAGTCCGACCTAAACCAAGAAATGGTCGTTCCAGACTTGCTTCGGTGACAAAGTGGAGGAGAAGGGTTGATTTGGGGAGGGAAGCAAAGAAAGGTGTTGAGACCAGAATAATTCTGGAAGAGTAGTGTCTCGACTTGTATCAGAAAGTGAAAGCTTGCAAGAGATGAAAGATTTTTTGGAGAGTTTGCAAAGTTGACTTTTTTGAGAGTGTTGTGTTTTTCTCCTGACCGAGACTTGTCGTCTGGTGAAAATAGGTAAGACCTATTTATACAAGTCGAGATTGAAACGTACCCTGGCCTCATGAAGGAAGAGAGTAAAGGTTGAAATAATGGGAGGAGGTGGTAACCGCATGGTGTTTATGGGTGAAAACGTTTTCACCATTATTTCCTCATTTATTTGACCGCTTTATTCCTATTCACGCTTTCTTAATGTGAGCGTAGTGTACGCTGCATGCTGTGACCGCCAAACCAAGACCATGGAAAGCATCCCCCAGAGCTGCTAGTGGCGTGTGTGGCATGTGCGGAATGCCTTGGTGGTAGGTTGTACGTTGAGTGTAAGTGGCAATGCCTGCTAGTGGCGTGTGTAGCATGTGCCAATGGCTCGCATGGCCATTAGGGCCACAGTTAGGTAATGAAAGCTATCAGCGAGCGTTGTATTGATTGGGTTTTCGATTTGCGTCTTTCATACGAGTTCCCTTACGCCGTGGTGGATCCATTGATGAAGATTAATCGGAGTTTTCGAATCGACGATGTCAATAAATTAATCGACGAGTTTTGATGGTGATGGGGGTGATGGAGCCGGTATGGTCGTGGAGGAGAAGAAGAAAAAAAAAAAAAAAAATTAAAACTGATTTAGGGTAATAGGTTTTTAAAGGGTGAGGGTAGTTTTGTAACTTACCCATTAGGACTCCCCCTAAAACCCATAAAAAGAGTCCCTTTAAAATTGGGTATACCACAATTAATCTGGGTATATCCCAATCTCGCCAGGTTTTTTAACGAGAAATTGGGTCAATTGTCCAAATATTTTTTAAAACATAGTTCTAATGGACGAGTAAAAATTAGTATGGGTGAAATGGATATAAAAAAAATAGCAAGAATGAATCTGGATTCATCATGGCTTAAACTTAAAAAATAGCTAGGGTGAAACTGAATGCATCCTGATGTAAATTAAAAATAAGAAAAAAATATTTGAAAATGGGTAGGATGAAACTGTTTACATCCTGGATAGTTTTACATTCTCGTCCATTTAAACATTATCAAAATTTACATGTCTTTTTCACCCAGAAATTGTCGTTATTGGGTTAATTGACCAATTTTGTATTTTTAACGTGCAAAACGGACCTTAAACTTAAAGCCCTTGAAAGTTTGCACATTTTTAAATGGAGTTCACATACCAAATGGTCCAAATCTTGTATCATTTGTTTCTTATTATATAAATGTGGATTGGCAGTAGTAAAACCCCAAAGGCATGATTTTTGGTTCATGTTTAGAGGCGGTGTGAGAGAAGCCCACATTTTTCTCTTCTTTCGTGAGATTCAGTTAGTTCGTTTTGATTGAATTTGTTGGGCCAAAAATTCGTTTTTGCCCATTTACATTTTTTTTTTTCTTCCTGTTTCAATTTCCAATTTCATTTTAATAATTTGAAACAACTAACTGAATCTCATCATTTTGCAGTTTATGCAATTGCCATCGATTGAGGTAGATATTTCATGTTATGACAAAGAAGCTGACTAAGTTGAATACATCATGAACCTGTCACT
>JAJJWW010015925.1:30000-171017 GCA_023531295.1 Papaver armeniacum | reverse complement strand
AATTGCCATTTTCGCTCAAATTGAGTGATTTCTTCTTCTTTTCCTCCGTGTGACTCCAAAGTAGCTACAAAACTCGGAACAAGCGTAAAATACATAATTTACAAGAAAAATAAAGATTTAAAGCATAAACAATAGATAGTAAATAGGATGTATTCTACACCCTATCACCTCTTCATCACCGACATCATCACCTTCATCATTTTCATCATCCTTATCACCAAAGATCATCCCCTTCATCCTCTTCCCTCCTCCCTCATCACCACCATTATTACATTCATCCCCTTCCTTCCCTCATCACCACCATCACCATCATCAGAATCATCACCACTACCATTAGCTTTATCATCATTATCACTCTCTTCTTCCTCTTCTTCTTCTTCACCTCGTACGTGAGGATCTTCTTGTATCTCACCTTCTTGTATCTCATCTTCTTCACCGCTACTGTTAGCGGAAATAACAGAGAGGATGATTTAGGCGAATCCGACAACTCATTACCTTTGTGTCTTGGTTCGGTGATAGAAAATGCTACCTCACTCAGCTTTTTTCCGCGTAATGGACGGCAAGTAAGTATTTATCGTGGGAGGTTTGGAAGGGGGAGTTATCATCATTGGAACCTTGTCTTTGGTTTCTTGGTACTATAGTCCAAACATAAAAAATAAAATAAAAGACAAATAAGATAAATAATTTTTGGTATCGGTTAAAGGTTCACAAATGGGATAAAGTATAAAGCAAACGACCCTTCAAAAGAAAGGGTGACGACTCAAAAATATACAATGACGACTCTTCCAAATATTTGGACAGAGAGGGTGATTTTTTTTTTTATACGGTAGTTATAGTGTAACAATGGGTTGTCAAACAAGCACTGATGATCCTACGATTTGGGTTGAAGACTCTAGGGCATATAGCTAAATGACGACTCTATGCCACACAAGATGACGACATTATCAATTTTTGAAACAGAAGGCTGTTCCAGTTCCCTCTAGAGTCGTTAAGAATAAAATAGAATTAGGCACAATAAGTCTTCATATTAAACCCTAATACAATAACGACTCTATTCTAGGGCAAAAAATGATGAAGTAACAGGAAATAGGTGGTCATCTTCAACCTAATACGCTAACGATTTTTCATATAATCAACATGCAAATGAAAAGTCGTTAGGGGTTTCAATATACATACTAACGACTCTTACACTGAAACCGCAAATTTTCAGTTACCAAACTCAATTTCACAATCAAAACATAATAAAATATCGAATAGAAGGTGGGTTTTAGTTCACATACCTTATAATTGGAGCCATTCCTTTCTTGGGTTCGATTCTTTGGGTTCGAGAGTTCTTCTCATGTATACCTTTCCTTTTCCGTATCTACTAGATTAGGATTTGAAGTGCTTTTCGGCGGTGCGCTTTGGACGAGCCATGTTTGTAGAAGAAATTAATCGTCGATTAAAGTTTTATCATCGACGATTACGCGATGAATCGGTTGAAGAATTTTTTTTTTTATTGGAGGAGTCGTTAATGGTGGTGGTGGAGAAGAGAAAGGGGAGGAGAGGAAGATGAAAACAAGAGAAACTGATTTTCTCTTTTGGGTTTTAGGGTATATGAATTGGGGGCCTAATTAAGGTTATTAATTAGAGTTAACTGATTTTTAAGATTTAGATTTAGTAAAGGGTAAAACAGTATTTTCAATATCGGTTTAATACGCCCCTCAAAAATTTGGGTGCAAATAAAATGTCTAGGCCCCCAATTAAACGAGGTTAATTATGTGCATCCATCGCTTTAATTTTGATATTTCATCAAATTCAAATTTAAACCAAGAGTAGCCCATAACTCTAAATGTTGAAATCATAGTCGAGCCAGACAAGTAGGTGATACTCTTCCATGCGTAAAAATGCTCCTTACATTCTTTGCCAAATCCAAATCCAAAGCCAAAATCTTTTCCAGTAGTAAGTACCGGGTCGAATAGAGAATATCTCCTAAAAGTCGGGCATAGGTTTTACGCCGGCCTGTCCAAGCCTTGCACAACTTGCACTACGACAAGCAAAAATCTTTGCCATCACATTCAAAGTTACTCTAAACTATGGTGATTGAGTTTATCGTCCACATAGACTTAAGACGATCCTTATCATTTTTAGGATTTCCCTTACAACGCGTTCGGTTCAGGGATTTTCAAATCCTAGAATTGGATTATGGCATAATCAACAATTGAATTAGAGGAATGATACGCAAATTCACAGTTAATGTTTGGTTTGGGTAATTAGATTACATAGTAATCAAAAAATGGAAAATCACTTCAATACCCCTTTTGAAATTTTAATACAATTCAAAAATTAACCAAAGAATACGATCAAAATATGAACCCTAAATCTGATCAACATCATCCCTAAAGAAACCCAGATTAAAATCAAACATCATTACTTAGATCCCCATTAAAGAGAACTTTTGAATGTGTTTTTTGAGAAGAAAAGTTTCGTAGAAGGTGATGAGACTGAGTTATTGAAGTGATGATGAATAAAAGTACAATGCGAGAGAAGAAGGTGGAGTTAATGGTGATTGTAGTGATGATGATGGTGGCGGTGGTAATCGGGACACGGAAATAAGAACATCGGCGAGAACAGAAAAAAAATAGATAAATATTCTTATTCGATTTTGTTAGCGGTGGCTAGTAAAGTATTTTATACCAATATTACTGAATTGGATTGTATTCCATCGTTCCATGGATGGAATGGAAAACGTAAGTTTTGAAGGAATTGGATTCATTAAGAATTCAATTCCGAATTTTTGTGACTGTTCGGTTCGGGGAATTGAACGCATTCCCTCTAATCCAATTCTTGTGTTCTCAATTACGCGAACCCGAACACGCTGTTAATCCCTTACCATCATGGTAAGCTTGGAGTTGGACTAGAATTTTAGTATTTTCAGCACATTAGGAGTTTTCCTAATTCTACTAGACATACGTACTGTTGAGAGTTGATCCACGCTCCCAATGTATAACTTTGTATTCAAAGATTCACCAAGCTTTCAACTATGCCTTGGCTCTAATATCTCAAAAAGTGAAAAATCTATTTTCACTCTCCTACAAGTCCCATATTTCAGATCCATAATCACAAGCATGCATAGGTACGTTTCAGAAAGATAAATTATTATAATAAACTTTTAACTTCTTTAATAACGAAAATAAAGGCCAGTTACACGATTGAGTGGTTGATGGATGTTTAACCCCTTCCCAACCCATACTACCTTACACAGAGATATTCATAGAATGTCTAATAATCTATGTTGCACGGACACGCTTAGAAAGATGCCGTAACCGCGTCGGACACATGATCGGACACGACACGGTTACGACACTTCACGACACGCTATAGACACGCCACATCACGTGTCGCGTAAAAATCGACATTTGACACTTTGCGGACACTATTTTGGACACTTTCGGACACACCATAAATGATTAATTTTGGTATGGAAAATCAAAATAAATTAAATGCGAAGCTAATTTAGTCGCCTTTTTAGTCAAATCCAAACATTATTTATGAAAAATTTGATCAAAATGTTATTATTATTAATTTTATTTTTAGTAATCAAGTATTTTGAAAAATAAAAATAATTATTATCTTGTGTAGATTGTTGTAGAATCTCATTTTAATGATGTGTGCAATACATATAACGTGTCCCAGAATGGCAACATTTTGAGATTTGACGTGTCCCCCGAACCGTGTCGCAGTCGAACCGTGTCCCGTGTCCGTATGTGCAACATAGCTAATAATTGATTAGTTTTCCACGTGTTAGTAGTAATCAAGAGACAATCTTCTCAAGTTCTTATTAAACAAATTTAGCAATTAGCAACCAATCATCATTTAACCCTTTTGGTTTTTGATAGTTCAGAGTATACCAATATACCATGACATGATACCTTGGAGGACCTCTACCATCATATTTTTCCATTTTGGGAAACTTGAAACCTTCGGGAAGATTTTCTTTCTGTGAAGTATACCTGAATTTGATACTTTTTCTTTGAAATACTCCAATTCTTAATTTCTTTGGTTGGTAGTGCTTTTCCATATTGTTCGCCTATTTCGTCAAAATCATCCTGTTGATTAGTTTTCCTGTCATTTCTTCCTGCGAGTGGCTGTTTCTCTTGCGTACCTTGTAAGACTTCATATTTTACGAATTCTCTCATTGGTTATTGACTAGAACTGGATGTATTATCTCCATGGCTTTAGCTTTGTCCTCCATTTTTAGCAGGAACTTAGTGAACTATGCTTTGAGAAAGCGTTCAATGCGGATCGTGTTCATGCTTTCTGGGATGCTTGACTCTTCAGGTTGTGGATGAGGCATTCTTGTTAACTTTCCTTGTATTTTTGACAAACTTTTGACATAATTGTTATTTCACGTGAAGAAAACTGCTAAGAAACTATTACCTAAAACCACAAAACTTTCTCGAATAAACATTGGTGAATCGATAAAAAATAATATAAATATTTTCTCTTTAATTATATTAGAGTCGAACCTCTTAAGTATCCCCAGTCAAGTCACCGTAGTAGAAACCGTAGGAGGTCGCCGGATTATGGGGGGTCGAGACGAGGTCTTACCACTGAGAATTATATCTACAGTTAAGGAGAAGAGTATGTCTATTAGAGATATGAATAGAGGCAAAGATGACATTTGCAATTTTTTCATCCGTTTGTGAATGTCTAATACACATTTTGTGCAGGGACAACTTCCTAATAGGTTGTTATTAATGATATATCCCGCAAAGAAGAGAAATGTTTTGGAGACGCCACCTGACTAAGTGGATCCACTCTGATGCTAGTAATATGTCCGTAAATATTCTGTTCGCACTTGGCAAATGCATGTCCATTTGCCTTTACAAGCATGAGTTCCTTAAACGTAGCTTCAACACCGTTCCAATGTACCCTTGTTCTCGTGAAGGGTGCAAGGCCATAAATCCTAATGCATATGCATCATCGGCCAGTGGTCTTTCCGGGCATAAGACATGCCTTGGACTTGCACATAGGTCATTACAAGCCTACTTTACCTTCCTTACTTGCCCTGGGCATTAAGATGAATGCATGCACTTATCCCGGTTGTGTCAAGGGTGCATCAACCAGGCTCATGAAGTTCTTGCCTTATGCAAGCTCCACTAACTTGCATGCCGATTTAGCTTCCTTTTTCTTCGCTATGCCCAATGCGCAATGGTGCATGCCTACATCGAACAACTTGATAGGAAGTTTGAGAATCCAAGGAAATAAACAAAGAACTTACCTCATAAAGTATAACAACAATCATCTCTTGCATTGCATTTCCAAGCCAAATCATATGAGTTATCATAGTGTCGCAATCACCTCACTATTAGATAATATGAGCGACAAAATACTGGACCATGAATAATGCAACTCATTGCGGCTGCCTACGTGTTAGAGCACTACTCGGTCGAACTCGTAAGCGTTGCTATCTCAAGTTTAGTTGATCAAAACTATATACTTGATTTCTAGTCTAATTATAGCTATGTCTCGGATTAGGATAGAAGTGTGTAGTTGAGCTTTAGACTTCACGACGTTCACCAATTGAAGAAGAAGATCTACTAAAGATCTTGGAGGAACTTCATCAACAAAAGGTATGTAGAGACTAAAACTTATCTATCACTCAGAAGTCTATTTTATTCTATCTTCAAAAAAGACTAAGTCGTATAACTATATAGAATTTTACATTATACACAAGTGAAATTTCGAGCCGAGTTTATCTCGTTTATCTATTTCTCGAAATACGTGTTGAAAGCTTTTAGCTTTAGCTAAAGTTCATCATTTACTTGACGAGTTTAGTTGTAGACAATTTATTTGTTGGAAACTAAATATTAAGTCAAGATGATCATGTGAAAATTAGCTTGAACATCTTACATGATTTGTGTGAGACAAATCATTTGATGTTAACTTGTAAAGTTTCGTATTGATCGATTAATCACTTGAAAATTACTTGAAGCTAGTGGTATGTTGTCTTGTAACACAACATTGTTACTTGAAGTTTCATATTTCGTATTGATCGATTACCATTGTTGTCTTGTAAGGATGTTACAATGATTAAATGAGAGTTTTAGAACGACTACCAACACCGGATATAACACAACATGTATACTTTGTATGTGCACCGACTGTATCTCTAGTTCAGTCCGGAACTCTTGTTTGCGAACGAGTTTTACGTGTGAAAAGGTCCTGAGCTATTGTTAGCGTACTCTGTTTGCGAACGGCTAGACAAGGCTAAGTACGGAACTTTTGTTCGCGTAATCTGTTTGCAAACGACACGGCATGGCCAAATTTCAAACCGTTGTTCGTTTTCGGTTGTTAGGTTCTAAAATCCAGAATTATGTTTTTCATACTCATGAAGTTAGGTTCATTTACGAACTAAAGTCCCCGGAAATTTAATGATATAGGGTATGTGAACTAGTTTTACAAACCGTGGCATTATGCTCATGAATTGGTTCTCGTACAAGTACTTTGTACAATTACAAACCAAACCGAATATGTTTCAATTGTTCATGTATATTTCTATGAGATAGTGAATAATTGAACAACTCTCTTTGAAACACATCTAGATTCATTTGATTATCTATCATGATTGATTGATCATCATATTTGATCTAGAAGTGTTAGATGAATGTGGCTAAGTTATAAGTATTAATATGGCTAACTTCGGTTATCTATTATTGAGCCAACGGTTATAAACGTTTAGGTATGGTTTACCCATATCTAAATATAGGTATATTTCATTTGTGTGTATCAAGCTAATACCATCTAACGGTGGAGATTGATTGCTTAGTTTCTAAGCATAATTAGCTTGAATCTTAAATCGAAGTTCATCTAACTTGAATATCAATTGCTTTGTTACTAAGCTATCTTAGCTTTGATTGTAAGCAACCCCGATTCAAAGACTATATAAGGAAGAACTCTAGCATCTCGGGAAACCTAATCCCGACACTTCCCTGTGTCCTAGTTAGTCGATTCTCCTTTAACCTAGGTTTTCCAAAACCATTATTAGGTTAACGACTCGAAGACTTCATCTGGGATTCGTGAAGCTAGATCCAACTATTTTCTCTGTAGTTGTGTATTCGATCTTACTTGTTCTATCATATTGAGTTTCATCTTCTCTACGATTTACTCGAGATTTATCTCCGATAGGTAAGATATAAAAAGTAATCACAATAGTTCTTCATCTCGGACTCTTGTGATTCCGCAATAACTTCTTCATTAATCGGTTAGGTTATTGTGAGGTGATTAATGTTTCTAGGATGCTCTTGGGAGTATAAGATCGCATTATTAGTTGAGTTTTCTGTTCACTTTGATTTATCTAAAGACGAAACAAAACCGAATAGACTTATCCGTGGGAGACAGATTTATTTATAAGTCTTCGACTTTGGGTCGTATCAACTCTTAGTTGTGGGTGAGATCAACTAAGGGAATCAAGTGCGAGTCCTGTTGGGATTCAAGAGGAGTAAGGAACGTGACGCCACTTTAATCGGTGTGAGACTTGGTAGGGCTCAAC
Organism: Papaver armeniacum; assembly: GCA_023531295.1. Classification (NCBI taxonomy): domain Eukaryota; kingdom Viridiplantae; phylum Streptophyta; class Magnoliopsida; order Ranunculales; family Papaveraceae; genus Papaver; species Papaver armeniacum. The sequence continues at coordinate 163,483 of JAJJWW010015925.1, read as the reverse complement.
TACATTCCAGTCTGAAGTTAACTTCTAGTAGGTTAGAGTCTGTAAGACTGTAACAGCTTAATACAGTGTGGTGTTCAAATCTAGACTAGGTCCCGAGGTTTTTCTGCATTTGCGGTTTCCTCGTTAACAAAATTTCTGGTGTCTGTGTTATTTCTTTTCTGCATTATATTTGTTTGTATAATTTAAATATCACAGGTTGGGCGTAGTTCAATCACAATTGATAAATACGACCTTGTTTGTTGGATAGAACTTGATTGACACTTGGGAATTAGTCTTTGGTACCGTCCAAGTTATTCTCACATCAATCAGGCTCACGGATTTTTATCCGTTCGATTTGTTGATTGTATTGAGAAAGAGATAAATTTCTTTAATATATTTCTTGATTGAGTCTCACTTCTAAGTTGGTGCTCTCCTTAATTATATTGGAGTTTAGTCCATATAGATTGCCGAACGAAATATTGGGTGTGGTTATTATACCCCCACTTTTTCAATTGGTATCAGAGCAGGCAAACACGATAAACCTAATAAGTTTGTGTTTGTTTGATCCTAAAGTTTGTCCTGATGGGAAACCACTTTGGGAAACTTCAAGATAATCTCGAGTCGTCTAGGACATTAAAAATCTTAGCTGATGAAAAATAATCTAAAGGAAAAGGAAAAGGTTCCTCTAAGAAAAGTTATTGCAGGAAATGTGTGGACAAAAGCTCAAGGATATGGAACCTCACTTGACTGCTTCTCATTCTATTTGAGGAATATTATCATGATGGATCTATTGACAAAGATCTGTTTACGGCTTTTGAAGATGCTTTTAAATTATTAGAACGACTTAATTTGATTAAGGAAAAATGTTGTCCTGGTGTTAGTTCCGATCCTGTCGAGTCATTTATTCATGATGTACAGTCTGGTTATGTTAACAACTCATGTAAAATCTGTAAAAATATTTCTGCTGAGTTTGTTACGAGTTCCAAATATCGGAAAATTCCATCCCTTAATCGTAAAAGGAGGAATCAAAGCAATTAATTAACCCTAAGTATCATCACTACTGACGAGGTGTCAAACTCACAAAAAATATATTCCTTACGCACAAGGATAAGGTGTCTGTTCCTAAGGGAGAGTTGAGTCAAAGTTGTCTATTAAATTTAGAAAGTATGAATAATGCAAAAGCTACGAAACAAATATTAATGCAAACAATGAGTATGCGAAAGATTAGGGGGTCTTTCTCCACTAGTGAACATGAATCTTCTTCAAAATACATTTATGAACAATCCTAGACAAGTTATAATTTTAACAATCCCATTAAACTCCAAAGTCAAGTTCTCTACTCGTGTCTAGTCAATCAAGCTACTTTGAATAAGCTCTCTAGTGTAACTTAACTAACCGGTATTCTATATGAGTCTGATTGATCCTAACCACATGTACGTAAGTTCGACATGTTAACTTAGGGTTGTCAAATACACACCAAAATCCACAAAATCCCATTGCAACGTTGATGTTTCACTACTTGTGATTATATTACCATACTAATTACGGATTACGGTTTTAAAATCTAGCTTAAGTATTGCAAACAAGATATCTAATTGGCATTTTAAATACCCTACAAACAATCCATGGTAATAAGAACGGCATAAGGCAAATAATAAAAAAAATATAAGAAGAAAGATTAACCCGGATAAGTTATCAAACCTCAAGTCACACAACTTCAAAATATCCCTAATCAAACGAGTATTTAGCTACTGAAGTTCATGGTAAACAGCGAAACACAAATTCTAAACCAATTAAGCAAACCCAAATGAATAGCAGGTGGATTGGTGGAATGGTATTGTTGCGGCGAACAGATGGAGGTTGTATTGTATGGACTGCAGGTGCGAACGCTTGTTGTTGTTGGTAGGCGGAATGGTGAAGGCGAAATAAGAACTGTTGTTGGCTTGGTACTATAGTTATGATCTAAGAACTGCTGCTGTTGTAGTTGGTGATCGCGAAGGTGCGTAGCTCTCTGCAGAACGAATGGTGGTCTAAGTGAATCGAAGGTGCGGTGGAGATGTAGCTCATGCAAACTTGGTGATGGTGAGGCTAGTGGTATGCGGTGGATGATGATGTTATGCGGATGATGATAGAATGCAAACTTTTGGTGGGAGTAACTGGTGAGGTTATTAAATGAGCTAAAGCTCGCCGAAACTAGGTTGTATGCGATCGTGAAGAGGTATTGGGATGTCTTTGCAGCCTTTAGGTTGGCTCTTTTATAACTCAAAATATTGATATTGCTTGACCACGAAGTAACTCAACAACGAGTATCCTCTTCTCTATCTCAACTTCTAAAAACAAGCCCGTAATCACTTTTTTCCGATTCATCACACAATCGAACGACAAATATTCCACCTTCTAGATAGGCTGTTGAAAAGATGAGGGTACCCAACTACACCACAATCTTTAAATTATCCACCTATAAGTCCTCTTACCGAAAGTGATTGTCTATGGAAAAAGTCGAGACAATACTACAAATCAGTATTCACACTTTGTGTGATCGTCATGGATACGAGATCGAGACAATACAACAATCCAAGTGTGATTACTTGATAATAGGTTCGGACTTAACCAAACTTTATAGGATCAATATCAAGTAATACGGAGTTAACGTGTGTGTGATTTACTTTAAATTATAATAACAACAATTATAATTGCAGAAAACAAAAGTAAATGACACAGCAAGATTTTGTTAATGAGGAAACCGCAAATGCTAAAAAACCCCGGGACCTAGTCCAGAATTGAATACTCTCAAAATTAAGCCGCTATACAAAATCACACCAACTTCGTATAGTTGAGACCAAGAAACTAAACCTATATTTCACCTAGTTTCTTCAGTATCCCTGCGCTTCCGACATTCAATAAGTGCACACACTGGAGCAATTCCTTTGGATCGTATTCCAAACAGTAAAGGAACAACAAATATGTTTGGTAACAACTCTCTTGATTCTTTCAGATGAAGATATCTCAAGTCATAAGCAAAGGCTCTTCTGTTTAACAAATAAACTCATTTGCTTGGTAAGATCAATCTATCCAACAACTACCGAAGTAGCAGAGTTTAGATTTGCAATCAATCAATATAGAATCAAACAAGAAACTATAAGGTGATGCCGATCTTACACAACTAATCAATCGAATAAATCCGGTTCTAGTTGGATCCCAGCCGATCAAGGTTTATGCACACCCAAAAAAATAAAAACAAAATCAGAAATCTTCTTTGTCTTCAAATCTTCTTTAATCTTCAATAAACACCTGCACAACACCACTTGAATCTCTTGTGATCAATCACGCACAGAACGAAGTTTGTTAACAATGGATTATCACAAGATGTCTTTATATCTGCAAACAGTTCTAAAGATCCCGTCGAAACTTCGATCTAGTTTGAGTGAATCTTATATCAAAAGAGAAGATTCTCAAGAATAAACAAACTAGGTACAATCAAAGTTCAACAACCGTTAGTCAATCAAATCAATCGAAAACTAAAATAAACTGCAATTATCCAGTTTCCCATCAACTACTCGTAGATGCTTCTTGATCCCACAAAAGTCTTTAAACGAGCCGGTCGTAAGAGATTTCGCCTAATTAGGGTACTTTCCTCTCCGAATAGGACGACTCCACCGAAACAACAAAAAGATGAAGTTTGCACGGCTCTTAGGATAGTTTGCTCGAAATGCAAACTTGGGTATTTATAGACCAAGGATGTTTGGACACCAAGGAATTTCCAAAACCGAATTATTCTTAAGATATGCAATAAATGCCCAAAATCGGTTTTCATAATTCCCGGAAATGCTTTGTCCAATATTTCCGAAATCTCACTAGAAAATCTCCTATTAGTAAATGCACATTACCAATTTTTATTTTCCAGAGATATGCATTTAATTGCTTGGTAATTAAAAGCATATAAAATTAATAACCTTAATTAAAAGATTCTTAATTTATTTCGTCCTGGATCTCCTTGAGTTGTTAAGGAATATCTTTGAACAATAAAAGATAAGAGATCAACATGTTCAAAGTATGTGGATATCTTTCTTTCTTTGTAAATCCTTTTCGTATTTACAATCTTGGAATTGATTATAACAATTCCAAACAAGTATAAATTGGTTCATCCGTATTTCAAGAACAACTATGTGATTGATCGGATATCAATATACTAATCATGGGTTTACTGGTTCTACCAAACATAAGGATCGGTTCTACCTTAATATGGTTCTTGGGACCGGTTACATCGAGTTACCGAGGATCGGTTACATCAATTACAAGGATCGATCACACAACTCTTTGTGATTGGTCATACCAATTACTAGGATCGGTTACACCAATTACAAATATCGATCATACCATCTTAGGGGATTACTTAGGATCTTTACACTAATAAAAGTCATACCAATACATAAGTCGCATCATCGTGACTAGTTTTACCAAGATACATAACAAGTTATGATCGGTTCTACTAACTCACACATATTGGTAATCCAAAGATATGCAATGAATAACAACACCAATAAGCCTAGCGATTTCCTTTTCGATTCATAAAACAAGTTCATGAATGTACTTCCTTCAAACAAATGTAAACATTGTTTCCTAGGATGAAAGCTTCACCTTTACCCATACACATAATCACAATAGCATTCATACGATTATGTCGATGTCTTATATACGAAGTTCAAAAGATAAGCGTTATACTTCGTATTCTAATTCCTTAACACTATGTCTCACTAATAGAGTATAATCATTCATACTTGTGATTATGTTTTCAATATAGCACGACTTGAAAGATACGTTAGGAATGAAACAAGTTCAAGTCGAAATATTACTAACCTTAAGAGGAAGGATGATGTGTCGTCATAGCTTGTTACTTCTTCACATTCTTCAAGTCTTGAGTAATACTTGTATGTCTCATAATCCTAATCTTTCTGGCCTAACCTATACGAAGTTGTCTCTAGTACATAATCAAGCGACTCTTTAATTGAGTTTTGATTTACTAAAATATGACAACCAAACTTGACATACCAATGCTTGGTGGGTTCAACCAAGCTATGCTCTAACACCTGTTTTCTCTCTCAAAAACTCTGCCCAAATATTGATTTAGCGCAAACTCCATTCTTCCCTGACTACTCACAGTAGAAACATGTACTAATCCTCATCACATGCAACCAATATGGTTAACCGGGCGAAGGAGCTCGTTTGGTGAACAACAAGAGTCATTTTACAGAATCGGCCTCGGTCATTCATTCATTTAGACAAGCACCTTATGTGCGTATTGCGGTGATGAGAGATCTATCCAGATGTACCTTGGAAGTCACACATCTACTCCTTCCCCCGCATATCGATGTTCATACATATAACCCAAATATTTCGATCATTAAAAGCTCTACATCGGCTGAATTTTCATCTGACGTTCATAAATTCAATGACAGACAACTTGTTCTTTCAACTCCATTTTTCATCTTGTAATTCGAATTCTAACACAAACCTATTCTTATAGACCCCATTGAAACTCTGCAACACTCAGCTATTTCTTTTTATATCCCCAAATACCAAATGCGATAACCCTGATTTCTTCTCCCCGTTTGGCGGCTTCAAGACTTGTCCAAGAATACCACGAACTAGTTCTTTCCTGGACTTCTAAAAATCCTTCAAACCAAAACAAAATATCTCCCGTACCCATGGCTATCCGGTTGCAAGGTTTAGTGCAAAACTGGTGGAACGAGAGTGAGCTGGGAAGGAAACTGAAATAGGAAGGAGGAGGAACTCAACCTGATTATGTAGTTTAGGTAGTAAAGGTGATCAGGTGACCCTTAGCAGAGAGTGTGGTCTTCTTAGTAATTCTTCATTGTAGCACACCGGGCCGACCCGAGTAGATAGGTCATTTGCTTGATAATTTTCTATATTTGAGACTTTAAAACCATGGTGCTTTTTCGCCAACGCCTAATGTCTCCAAGCAATGAATTAAGCTCATATTTTTCTTTTTTGCATCGCATGACTCCAAAATACCTACAAATAAGAAAAACAAGTGTAATATACACTAATTTACAAGAGAAATAACCAAAAAAAGGCATAAAAATAGATAGCAAATCAAGGTGTTTTAGAAACACACAAATTCCCCACACTTAGACTTTGCTAGTCCTCAAGCAAACTAAATTAAACAAAAGTAAAATGCAACTCCCTTTCGTTGAGGATACAGTTACACTTAGCATATGTAACGAGCCTTTAAACCCCTAGGTGTCCCTAGTGAACGAGTTTTAGTCTCGTGAGGGTTTACAAGAGATATACTCACAAAACCTATACTCCAACTCATAGTTACTTTTGAACGATAGAGGAAAAACACTAAACAAGCAATTTAGTTGGCATCTAATCCCGACTCAATAAATATACCTCATTGTCGAAAAATAAATTCCATCTACTTAGAAAGACTAATGTTCATTCTAAATTGTTCAAAAATCTCTAAAAATTGGAGTTTTGCATACGTCAATTTTTTTTCTTACAGTTACCTACCCCCACACTTAAATCAAACATTGTCCTCAATGTTTCAAACCAATGCAAAAAGAATAAGAGGAAGACTTGAAAAGACAAGGATGTAAGAATTTGAATTGTTCACCTGATTGACGCATACTAGTAACATTTAAAAGTAGATTCCCCATATATCACCAATCTGAAAATTTGGGGATCCACCCATAAAAAAATCTACATATATAGCAATATGTTCACAAGAATATTAGCAAATAGTGATAGAAGTTAAACTATCGTCTCAAAATAGTCACCCCACACTTAGTCTTTTCTACACTCGGAAGTGTATACAAAACATAAGTGGAAGGAACTTCTATTGGTTCCTCTTGGATAACCTGCATGGTGTTAGAATCAAACACATATGGTGGATACTTGGAAGCAAAAAATTCAGAAAGAACTTTAGAAACACTCAATTCCGGCCCCAAATGATGTATTTTCCTAAAAGATGGATTAACAACTCTTTGAAAAACTACTTCAAGTTTGGGAGGATCATCATTAGATGGAGATTCATGTAAGGAGTTAGACAAACCTTGCAAAACCTCATATATTTCAAGATCCTCTGAATCAAATGGATAATTTCGTTCCCACATCACAAGTATCATCATTCTCATTCAAACTCTTGTTCAACCATTCTTCATTGGTGTCTTGTATAACCAAGTCGTCCTCATCGGAAGAGAAATAAAATCTTCCCCAAGCAATTCATCGTAATCCTTATGTGATTCATCACATGTTGACTTGTCATTCAAAGTATCTACTATCTCTGAATTTGGGGTAGGATGCACAAAAAAGTCATAATCATCATCGCTCTCATACACAACATAAGTCTTACCATTAATAACTTTAGTGTTTCTAGACTCAACTTCTTCCTTTTGAATAGGTGAATGATCATTATCACGATCAAGAGTTGAGCTAGTTACACCATCATTATCAACATTTAAGTATTCGTCTTCTTCGGAATCATCATACTCTATATTGGCATCCATGAGAATGTTATAATGAGTTTGAATCTCTTCCTTGTTCCCCTATTCATGAATTTCATTCATGTCATTTCTGATGTTTCCTATATTCCGTTGAAATTCTTAGAGTGATTCATTGTAACTCAGCTGAAATTCAGAAAATTGTTTTGTTGTTTGAAGCATCTGTTGCATCACGGGAATAGAAGATTCAACAAAACTATCAAATTTCTGATTAAAAGACTGCTCCGCCAAACTTGGATAAACACCACTTTCACTCAATACATAGTTTCCAGCCCAAGTCTCATCCCCGTTGAATAGGTGAATGATCGTAAAACGATCGGGAGTGGCTAGACTCATTGTATCCTAAATAATAATAATAATAATAATAATAATAATAATAAAACAAAAGGAGTCAAGCTAGACTCATTGTATCCTAAATAATAATAATAATAAAACAAAAGGAAAGAGAGGGGGGGAGCCGACCAAAACATGTGGCATGGCTGGCCGTCCGACCATGTGGGCTCATCCCCCTATGGTTTCCTTTTTTATTTTTTAGCATTATTTTATCTCTCTTCCTTTTCCTATTTTGACACAACTTCCATATCCTTGTTCTTCCATGTTTTTGGATGCTCATTTGAGCATTATTACTAAATAGGACTGTGCCTTTTACTCGAGGCTTACTCGGGGGTGTCCCTTATGCCCGAAAGGTAAATATCCATTACGTTTTCATGAAATTCAGCTGAGAAAATCCATGAACCTGAGTAAGTAAATATTAGGGTTTATTTAGTACATTTTTTTAAGGAATTCAACTGATGAATACTACACTAGGTTTAATTAATTAGTCACTTTATACTAGCATGCAATGTGTATAGGAGCATTTAATTGATTTAGATATGATGTGATTAGGATCATGTTAGTTCTGAATATTAATTTGGGGAAGTTCAGACATCAGAGGAATTTTGAATTCAAATAAGTAGTGCTGAGTCTTTTAACTTAATTGTAAAATACATGAATTATTAAAGGTTCTACTTTAGAAGCTGCCCTAATATTGCCGTCATATATTATTACATTTGATGATGTTACAGAACTGCAATTCACTTTTCTTGCGTAAGGTGAAGATATGAAGTTCTTATGATTCTGATGTTGATCATATATAAATAATTTATGATGTGATTTTACTAATATGACCTTCGTCAAAAATCCACCATCAACAAAGCAGCAAACACGAAAAGATATAACAATCTATGTTTAGTGTAATCCAACCTATAAGACATGAATCTAAAAATGGTTATTGAAGAACATGAGAATGATTCAGTTAACATAGCACAAGATGTCAAGAGTTTTGAATTAAAACTTGATAAAGATATCTCATCTAAGTCAATATCTGAAAATCTTCAAAAAATCACCTTATGTGAATCTACTAGACATGATGATCTTGTTAATGATGTAGAAACCGTTGATAATTGGGAATCACACCTACAAATACAGATGGATGGAATTTATGATGAAGGTGCCTCAGATATTGATTGAGATACTGAAGAGGATATCTCAAAGTACTCTAAACTACTGGATCCTGTCGCAAAGAAAAAATTGAAAACTTCAGATCTCATTGTTCTTGTGACTCTTATTTGTCGAGAACAAAAAAATTGAGGAAGATTTTCGAAGGATATTATAGTGGTTTTGGATTATCGATTATCGTCTTAAAGATCGGTGAAGATCTAAATTTAAAGAGTTTAGAATGTGAAAATCTTCGAGAGATCTTTTACGTCGAAAAATAAAATTGCTGAAATCTGAAGCAAAGATTAACTCTCAACAAAAGAGTTTTGAAGAGAAAGAAGGTGCATATCTCTCTCGAGAAAACGCCTTGAGGCTGATCTAATCCGGTGCTCTTGATAAAATCAAGATGTTGGAAGAAGAAAATGGATGGTCTAGGATGGTCTAAGAAAATCCTTTTGTTTTCTTAATTTTTTTTAAATTTTTCTATGCGACAAACAAAACCGGACGAAGGAGTACATCTTTTTATTTTGCCTCCTCAAAGAAATCTGCGAAAATAACTCTTATTCCACAAAATAAATTGTTTGAGAAGAATATACGATAATCTGTGCATTTGTCTAAGCGGGACTTTAATAAGGAAGTTAATTTTATGTTCATGTAAGGAAATATCATGCTCAGAATGGTCATACATGATAATATGTTGTGCTTTGTATATATTTTCATTTATTTTATGGATGGATGGATATGTAATTACAAAGACGAAACGGTGTTAAAACCATAACAACAAGCCATTGAGTAGATTAATTCAAAAGTGTTAAAGGGCCCATGCCCATGGATGTGCGTTCCAAAACTAAGTCTTTTGGTTTTCCCTTCTCCATGTATGTTGAGGATATAATATCTATGTAACCGAGATAACTCTTATAAATAGAATCTTTCCATTTCTCTGCCTTTTTTCTCCTTCCCTATTATTCTACTAAAAAAAAAAGTATATTTTAACCAATTATTTCCTAATTAATTTCGTGGTGATGTTACAACTATGAGAAAAAAAAAATGGGAACGTCATTGTAAATATGTCCGATGTAAATATATGTATTCTATTTCCATAACCAAAAAAGAAAATGAATTTTTATTTGAACGTGCCTATTCCAACAACATTTATGACCATTATGTATTTTTGAGTATATGAGCTACATACATAAAATGCATTGCAGAGACGAAAATTAATCTTATTAAACTGAAAGATAGCGTTATTATTTATTCAAATAAAAAGTATTAAAAATTCTTTCACATATGGAAAACTTTTTCTCTTTATAGATATAGGACATACATCCTCCCCAAAAGCATCCTTTTGGTACTTGACATTGGTAAAAATTATTTCTAAGAAAAAAAATCATAAATTTTCTAATACAGCTTGGTTGTTTATTTCAACATTGATGTAATTCCATTGCCGGAATTTACTTCTTTAGCGCTCAACTTTCTTTTCTTTTGTTCATTTTTTGTTCATTCTACAAAGTTTTAGACAAAAAAAGGGGTCAGGTTTAATTAATAACAATCATTTTGCACTAGAAATGCCTTTTACAAGAATTCATCTAGCCCAAGTATATACAAGAAATACCTGATCGAGCGAACTCACAAAGGATTTTACTCGCCCAACACACTTCAATGTCCGCCAAGCTCTGCAAACTACAAAGTTTTAGACAAAAAAAGGGGTCAGGTTTAATTAATAACAATCATTTTGCACTAGAAATGCCTTTTACAAGAATTCATCTAGCCCAAGTATATACAAGAAATACCTGATCGAGCGAACTCACAAAGGATTTTACTCGCCCAACACACTTCAATGTCCGCCAAGCTCTGCAAACAAAAACTTTTCAACATAAAATTTGTTTTAATAAAGGGTGCAGGAAATAAAACCATACAAAATGTTATACACTTGAGTACTCGATCGTATCATGACGGAATTATCAAATAACTAATGTATAAAAATATAAATTTGGAGTTTAATATGAACAATAAAACCTATAATGTCCATGAACACAATCATACAAAATTTTGTGTATTAATGAACTCACCAGTAATGCATTCTCTTCAATACTCTTTTGATTTCCTAAAGCACCCATCGCTGATATCGCATTTTTTTGTTCTGCGATATACTTTTTAACCTTTAGAAGAGAATTAATGCCTGTTGGTCTACGCCCTTGGGAGTCTGCTGGTGGATAAAAATACTGCAAAACAATATGAATAATTTTTCTCTTGTGATCAAGTTTATAAAAATAACATGATAAAGTCATTAAAATCGATTCTTGTAAATGAAATACCCTTTTGTGTAGTTATTTTATATAATTTTTTTTTCAATTTTTGGTTGCTGCCTACCTTAACTTTTTTTTGATGGTTAATATTAGAGGAATATTTTTGATAATTTTTTATCAAACACTAAAATTGCATACCTTTTTTCTTAACTGGTTAGATTTGAACGCGCAATTGGGGGATAGAAAAAGGAATTGGGGGATATTGATTACTTCTCCCAACCCATGGTGTCTGCTAAGGGGTGACTTTTGGGTATGGAAATACTAAAATACCCTTCCCTCAAAATAAAAATTAAAAAACTTAAAATCAAAAACAAAATCATATCCCCCATTTCATCTCCACTTCTTATTAATCACTTTCAAAGGGTTAGAACTTTGAAACCCAAATATTCCCCATTCCCTTTCAAATTCTAAACTCTCCCACTCTCTTTCAAATTCTCTTCTCCTTCTCTGCCGGCTCCTCACTTTGGAAACAAATTTTTTTTTTTTTTTTAATTCGGAAGTGATGAAGATCATGCTGCAAGTGATGAAGACCATCTGCAAGATTGATGAAGACCATGCTTGGAACCTGGTGCCGGCATGGTTGGTAACTAATATTCAATGCCAGAAACTAAATATGTGATGCTCAATAGAAATCTATCAATGCTGCGGTAGTCAAGTGAAAAAAAAAAATTGAAGTTTCCTGGATACTTTTCATCATGTGCCTAGGCATAGAAATTTAAGCAAAATACTATGCTTGGAACCCGGTGCCGGCATGCTCGAGAATTAACTACTTGTGCTTAAGTGGGTGATTAAAACCGGAAAAAACTCAAAACGGAATATTTTTTTTACATCGGAAGTGATAAAGACCATGCCGGGAATTGGTGAAGAACCACGTGGGAAAATGGTGTCGGATGCTCGATAGAAATCTATCAATGCCTAGTAGTCAAGTGAAAAAAAATTGAAGTTTCTGGATACTTTTCATCATGTTCCGGCATAGAAATTTAAGCAAAACCATGTTAGAAGTAGTTCCTGCGCATGCTCGAATAATCGTGATAATTGTGCTAACTAGGTGATTAAAACCCGGAAAAATAGGTTTTGAAGATCGGATAATCGTGCCCTGGATAGTGGCAAACAATTTATGAAAAAAATCTAACAAATGCCTAGGCATGGTTTTTTGGTTGAATACCATCCTAGGCACCAAGCTTTTCACCGCAACAATGGTGGATTCAAAGAAAAAAAATCAAATTTTCAACCTCTTAGCAACAATTCTCTCTTCACAATCATCCTCCACTTCCACAAAAAAAGTTCCCTCTCAAATTTTTTTTTCCATCTTTCTACTCTCATCTCATTCACCCAAATACAAATACACACTAATCATTTAACAAATACTTAAGATTTTTACTAATTATTATTAACCACTAAACCTGATTAGTGAGGGTAGATTAGGATTTAAAAAATACTTAGATAAGGGGTGACCCCGAATTGATATTTGGACTTTTTTTTTGTCCTTTTCCTATATCCCCCAATTACTTTTTATATCCCCCAATTGCATGTTCTTAGATTTAGAAGATGAAAAATAATTTCAAGATTAAATTTTACGACTTTAATGTATTCGTATACCAAATTATTATAATGAAAAGGCAAACTACAATGATAATTTAGAAAGATAATAAATTTTTTTATGTATAATACTTGAACTAAAATGATTCTTAATTTTTATTTTAATATAAAATCTTACCCAATCTATTTTTTTGGGATCCTTATTTCGTCGATTCCTTTGATATACCATCCATCTGGAATTTCATGACGAGATCATAGTATTCACTTTGGATACAATCTTGCCACAGGTGGTTCCGGTTGTTTACTTACGACGATGGAGCACTTGTTGCGTTGTTGGAGTAATCTTGTTCATTGTACCCTCTTGTGATATTAGAAATTGAATACTTTTCAATCCCTTAAAAAGACATAAAACAAAGTACATAGAAAGAATTTAGTAAAAAGATGACGAAGAAGTGTATTAAGGTTTATATATAAGTAAAGCGGATCATATAATAGAAATTAGCATCTAAAAAGGAATGTAGTAAAGAGCCATATATATAAATTTATTGATGAGGGTGCATGTCTCTTGGTATAACCCATATAAATTTCTACATGGACACTCTAATCACCTTCAAATGAGAAATTTTTCCGGTTAAATACGGGCTAATTAAGAAAATTATCTGCTGTGTCTTCTTAATTTTGTTAATTCTGTATTTACAGATACATTATCCCTAGCAATTAAAGTAGTGAGAGAAATATTAATCTAGCTGATGACTAGTGAACTTTAATTCTTTACTTGTATTAGAATTTGACCTGTGTCGCATTGCAAAAAATCGATAATAAGTGATTCTTTGATACAAATTTTGACTCGTGTAATTCCATTGTTGTCACTGTATACAGTTACAAATGTTTCCAGCTATATTTTTACCCGTGTTGAGAAGGTTACCCATGTCGAAACGAAAAATTGTCAGTATTATCCACTACTATTCACCAACACCCACCACCTCTGACGCCATCAATTCCATTACCACTCACCAACATCACCACAACCACCGTTAATGTACAATGATGTAATTACTAGCAAATTAATCACCTAATTGATAAAACTATATCAATAACGAAATTAATAAAACATTTATTATGAGATATTAATGGGACATTGATGATATGGTAATCCAATTTTAACCGTTGGATTATGTCTAAATTTTAATTTATCAAAGTCGTAACTTGTAAATTAAGATTGGATTGAAGAAACTGAGACCGGATGTCTTTTGTGAATGTAAATCACGGGACCACTTACCTTACCATAGATGACCACACTTTTAACCATAACCGTGAAATTATCTCTTGAGAAAAATATGGACCTGTTTTTATCTTGTAAACTCAAGGTAAAGAGTCGTCCAGATTTTTCCTTACAAAAGATAAATAGAAGGCTGCAACTTGATCACATTCTGTTAAGATATTCTTCTTGATGTTCTCATTCAATTAAGTCGTTTTATTAATTCTCCATTGTTACTTTGAAAACGATAAAACTTCTCATTTCCGGTACTAATACACCTCTACAAAAATTCCATTTTTAAAAAATCACCCGACCCTCCTATTTACAGGATAACTAACTAACTAACAATCCATAATCCTAATTTATCTTTCTTATTATTCATATTTGATTACAATTCTGATAAATCTTCAATGATTTTTGTAAAACCTGATTATAGCGGTCTTGATCTTTTTTAATTGTTTAATTACAAAAGTAATATTCCAGTTGTTTGACCACACTTTTCCTGTGTAACGTGCTATGCTATTAACTTCATAATAAAACACACATTCAACCATTATGCTTGTTATTATAGAGATGCACGTCGTTTTTCGTTGTGAATAAATGAGTCGTTTAATTTCTCATCGAGAAACAAATGAGCTATATATGTATAACTGTTAGAGCACTGCTCGGTCGAACTCACAAGCTTTGCTATCACAAGCTTGTTGTCAATGTTAGATAAACAAAATTATATCTCGATTTCTGCTCTACTAAGTCAAAATCGACGCAGAAATTTGGAGAACCTTATCAACAATATATGTGAAGACTGAAATCTTGTATTTACTCAAAAGATTTACCATTCTATCTATTTGGGACTATGTCGTATGACTTCTAGTAAATTTATTGCAAAGAAAAAATTTCGATTCAAGCTTGTCTTGTTAAACATCTGGAAATATGATTCAAGCAATGGATGTTCATTGGTCCTTAACAATATTATTTCGAAACAATTTATTGTTCAGGAATTAATGTTGTGGATCATTTGAAAATTTCCCAAGCAATGATATTCTTATCTATGTCCTTTGGGAAGGTTTCAAATATCAAAGAGAAAAATTCAGAACTACTGTAATTTAGGCTCAGGATAGGTTGGCGAACCATCCCTCAAACATAGATATCTGAGTTTACGGAATACAAGAAGGTTGGCGAACCGGTTTGCAAACCTTAAGTTGAAACGACACAGTTCACCAACCCGGTTCACGAATCGTAGGGGTCTGAAATTGGTGAAAGGCCAACGGTTAGAGAACCCAGTTCATGAACCGTAGCGCCCTGAGTTCAGGAGTCTCTGAACGGTTGGTGAACTCGGTGATAGGTGTCATAAACACGTTGATTATTATCTATTGTTTATGCTTTCTTTGCTATTTTTCTTGTGAATTATGTATTGATTTTGAGTTTTTAAGTACTTTGGAGTCATTTGGAGCAAAATAATAAGAAACGTCGTCTAAAAGGGCAAAAGCGTCATTTCATATGCAACTGCTATCGAGAATGGAGCCGAGCCAAGCTAACAATAGGGGACAACCACTGCAGCTTAGTCTAGAGACGCAAGGGGCAGACATCCTTGGTGGCCCTTATCTAATGAGTGGGTGCCTATAGTCATTATGGTTACCCCTCATTTAAGTCTGTGGGTGCCTATATCCATTCCTACTCCTACACAAAACCTAAATTTCAGAGATTCATCATTAACTTGTCTTTTTCCACCTGAAATCGAGAGAGAAGATGCGGTATCAACATAATTCAAGGTTGAAGAAATCAGAGAAGGGTTCATGAGAAATAGAGGGTTTAGGTCATGCAAAACTCAAGAAGATGAGAGTATAGGGTCGAATTGAGAAACTAGAATGTTTCGGTGCCAAATCCTTAGTTATGCTTTGTTTATCTTAGTTGGTTTCCTTATTTAGACGGTTTCTTAACTTCAGTATTGCTTGTTAAACAAGCTTAGTTAGCTATAAATTCTTAAATCATGAGTTTGTAAAAAGGGCATTCAATTAATACAAAACTCAGTTCTTTCATTGTTCTTCACAGCAGAGGTGTCTAATCCCCAATAAAAAGGATTCTATCTTAGGGTTTTATGTAGCTTATTTTTTATCTTTTTTGTAATCCATATGTATTGATAGTTTTGTCACTAAAATTGACAAAGGGGGAGATTGTTAGAGCATTGCTCGGTCAAACTCGCATGCGTTGCTACCTCAAGCATGTTTGTCAATGTTAGTGATCAAAACTATAAATCTTGATTTCTAGCCTATTTATAGATGTCTCGGACTAGGACATAGATAGTGTAGTTGAGCTTAAATCTCTCGACGTTCATCTCTTGAAGACGAAGAACTACTAAGGGGAGCTTGTGGAACTTCTTAGACAAAAGGTATGTGGAGACTTGAACTTATCTATCACTTGGAAAGTCTATTTCTACTATCTCCTATATTGAGACATAGGTCGTGTTACGATATAGTTTTCTCTATACACATTTGAGATGAGATTGAGATTTGAGCCGAGTATATCTCGCTTACATATTTCTCGAAATATGTCTTGGTAAGCTTTAACCCGACCAAGTTCATCTTATATCATGAGAAAATTGCCGAGTAACATTTTACATGGTTTGTGTGATACGATCATTTGGTGTAAGACTTGGAAGGTTCCAATAATGATTATTTCAATATCTTGAAAATTGCTTTGATGTTAATAGTGTGTGAAAACGGCTATTGACATTATAGAAGAATGTTTCAATGATTGAAATAAAGAATTGATGATGTAACCATCTTTGGATATAAGCATATATAGTGTGTTCGCACATTAGTGTATAAGTCCATAAACCGGGAGCCAAGAGTATGCATATGTGTGTATACGAAATTGGTGAAGGAGACGAGTTAAGTATGCGTACATGTACGGCAAAACTCTTAACTAGTCACCTTAAGTATGCGTACATGTACGCATACTAGTGGAAGTTTTTGAACCGAAAATTTCTGCTGAGTTTGTAATCTTTACAAACTCAAAAACCGGTTGCTTAAGTACGCATACTTAAGCTGGTTACTTTGTCAAATCGGTCAAGTCCATAAACTTAAACATTTAAATCATAAGGAATGCAATCTTTGCAAACCGTGGCTATAATGTTCATGATTGATTCAAGTGAATCAAACCGATTTGATTTCAATTGTGTTTTCTAAACAATTGAACAACTCTTAACTAGTTTCACTTGAGTCATTTGAACTAGTTATGGTTAAGATGAATAAGGTTGATATGAGAGTAGTCATATGGCTAACCTCGGTTAACTATTTGTGAACCAACCTGGTGTACATGTTTAGGTACGGCTACATAAACCTAAAGAGGGTACATTTCATTTGTGTGTAACAAGCTAAGTTAGATCTAACGGTTGAAAGATATTAGCTTGGTTGAATCAGGTTTTTCATCTAACGGTGAATATTGAATGCTTTGTTACCAAGGTAACTTGGATTGCAAACCCTGATTTGAAAACTATATAAAGGAGAACTCTAGCAACTGGGAAACCTAATCCCCACATCTTATGTGTGTTACTAGTTGCATAACTAGAGTCGATTCTCCTTTAACCTTAGGGTTCTTCTCGAGACCTTGTAGGTTAACGACTTGAAGACTTCATTGGGATTGTGAATCGAGACCCAACTATTATCTTTGTAGTTGTGTGATATGATCTTGCTATTTCTATCGTGTTGAGTGCAATTGAAATAATTGGCTAGAGATTTTATTTCTCCGATAGGCAAGATAGAAAAGTAATCACAAACAAACTTCGTCTCATCGTTTGTGATTCCACAATAACTTGTTTCACTAGTCGATTAAGTTTATTGTAAGGTGATTGATAATACTAGGTTGTTCTTCGGGAATATAAGTCCGGTTTATCAATTGGTTTCTGTTCACCTTGATTTATCAAAAGAAGGAACAAAAACTCTTGGGTATTTCTGTGGGAGACAGATTTATTCAATACTATAGACCTTTCTTTGTGAGACAGATTTGTCTGTCAAGTCTTCGACTTTGGGTCGTAGCAACTCTTAGTTGTGGGTGAGATCAGCTAAGGGAATCAAGTGCGTAGTATCCTGCTGGGATCATAGACGTAAGGAGCACAACTGTACCTTGGATCAGTGTGAGATTGATTGGGGTTCAACTACAGTCCAGTCCAATGTTAGTTTGTAGTAGGCTGGTGTCTGTAGCGGCTTAATACAGTGTGTGTTCAATCTGGACTAGGTCCCAGGGTTTTTCTGCATTTGCGGTTTCCTCGTTAACAAAATTTTGGTGTCTGTGTTATTTCTTTTCCGCATTATATTTTGTTATATAATTGAAATATCACAGGTTGTGCGTTAAGATCAATCAATTAGAATATCCAACCTTTGGTCTTTGGTACCATTCAAGTAACTCCTCTTATATTCAATCGGGCTTGTGATTTCTATTTGCTGATTGCGGATGGAATTAAGAGTTAGAGATATTAAACTCTTTGATATACTTTAATCTAGATTGAGTCCGATTTGTCTAGTTGATTCTCTAGAAAGTGTATTGGAGTAAGTCCTCTCAGATTGCCAAACGAATTGTTGGGTGTGGTTGTTAGACCCCCACATTTGCAGTGGTGTTCCTTCTTTTGAACATCATCACACTAGTAATGGCAGTTATGGTTCTAGCGGCACTGAAACTATTACGACTATTCGCACAGGACTAATTAATTTGAAGTTTCCAACTTTTGAAGGAGTTGATCCTGAAGGTTGGATTTTTAAAGCTGATCAATATTATAGCTTACATGGTGTAACTGTAAATTTTAAAATACCAATAGTTGTTGCTCATCTTAAAGGTGATGCCAATTTTGGTATAGATGGGTAAAGAAGACTCTTATTGCACCAACATGAGAAGAATTTTTTTATTTACTCCGTACTCGATTTGCTGAACATAAGTTTATCAATCCTCATATTGTTTTGAATAAATTATCTCAAACAGGTGTTGTTCGAAAACTAATTTCTAAGTATGAAAAGTTAATGAATTTTTTACATGATCGTCCTGACCAATATCTCATCGATCTATTTGTTTTTGTTTTACGAGTTGATATTGGTACCGGTGTGAGTTTGTTTGAACCTAAAACACTATATGAGTCTTTCAAAAAAGCTATCCAGCCAGAAGATACTATAATTGCAGCTTCTTCTCTTTCGAAACCTTATTTTCGTTCCAATCAATTCAAGACATCAACAAGCATGAATTCACAGTTTAAGAAGAATCCATTACCTCCAGGAGATAAGAGGTTATCATAGGAAGAACAAAAGGAGAAAAGATACAAAAGTTTTTGTTTCAATTGTGATGAGTTTTATAAGCCTGGCTACTTATGTGCAAAGCCTAGATTGTCAAACAACGAAATTGTGCTAACACCATTGATAATAGACCCTAGCAAGATCGATGAAAGTAATGTTAAATATTGCCACTACCATCATAGGTTGGGCCACCCTACGATTGAGTGTTATTCCATCAGAAGCCTTTTTCACCGAAAACACGCAGTAGGAGAGATCAAAATTGGTGCCCAAAAATCAAACAGACCGCCCCAACACCAAGTCATGATGCTTTCTCACGATCCAAACGGATACATCTGGAGGCCCCGGGAGGACGCTGGGGATGAAATACGCGAAGTGGAGGTGTAAGACCCTACCTTCGAAAATACAATAAGTATAACAAGCAAGTTCGCGCAGACGGTCTTGGCACAATAGTTTTTTGATTCGTATGGGTTCAGTGAGAATCAAATCAGAAAGGCATCTAAAGCGATAACATCTATCGCAGCCAAGAAGCCATATGACCCGATGCCTAAAGGGGCGATCGTGTTCATCGACGAGGACATCTGCTACCCGGGGGAGTACCTCAGACCCTTATACCTCACGGCGACTATCAATAGGAAACAGTTAAAGTGGGTGTTTGTCGATGGGGGAGCATCTCTGAACTTAATCTCCATACACACGATACAACTCCTAGGGGTACAACGATCGGCCATACGGATGCGGACAACTACGGTAAGAGGATTCGGAGCGCACACGCAAACGGATATAGGAATTGACAGCCTGGTAATGAGGATTAGGCCAATAAAGGTACTCACGTCGTTTTATGTCCGGGAGGATGATACCACATTCCATGTTCTATTAATACGAGGGTGGTTACTCAACCATAAAGTTGTAGCTTCAACTTACAATCAGTGTGTAAAAACCAACATGAGAGGCAGGCAATACGGATCCCCGCGACGAGCAACCATTTGGACCAGAGGAGGCATACATGGCAGACGCGGTATTTTACGATATCCCGAAAGAGTCAGACAAGACGCTGGAAGGGAAACCCATCCCGCTACCCAGATGGGAAGAAGAAGGAGAGCACTCGGATAAGACGAAAATCGCCAAGTTTGTGTTTAGTCCTTCTAGGATGACTTGCCCGCCCGAAAAGAAGCGAAAATCATAAGACCAACCTAGATTCCAGCGTTTTTCGCGGCCAGGCGGAGGGCACGTATACCGCTTATAGCAATTAACCGAGTGGACTCCCGCCAACAAGCATGAGTGCACCGTGTCGTCGATTGATGAAAAAAATTATGGAGGTCCCTCAAGTGAAGTTGATGGAAAATTGGCAGATATACCCTCTGGGGTACTTGATGATGCGGAGCCGTACATTCAAATAGAGAGAAACTCGCAGGGTCCGTCTAAAGAATGAGTACCAGAAGACCTTACTATGGATGGGATGGAGGAGATCAATATCGGAACACAATCAAAGAAGAAGTAGAGTTTGTTAAAAGCTAAACTTATAAAGCCCATCTAGCACCCAACCTGGTTGGAAAACATAGTGCCCGTAGTAAAGAAGAGCGGGAAGATCCGATGTGTGTAGACTATCGAGATATCAATCGAGCGTGCCCTAAAGACGACTTTCCCGTAATATTAATACGATAGTGGATGCCACCGGGGGTAATAAGAGATTCTCGTTCATGGACCGCTTCAATGGGTATAATCAAATAAAAATGGCCGCAACGGACGTGACAAAAACAGCTTTACAGGCACCATAAGGAAATTTCTATTATGTAGTCATGCCTTTTGGTCTAAAGAATGCGGGTGTCATCTATCAACGAGCCATGACGTCCATTTTTCACGACACAAGAGGACCATATATTGCTTTCAAGAACAGTTTTTGATTGATATCGTACCTTCATGCTTAAAATTAACCCTCTTTAGTGCGCGTTCGGAGTGGTGTCCGGAAACTTTCTTGGTTTCGTAGTAACAGATGAAGGGATACAGGTAGACCCGGATATGGTCGAGGCTATTACAACAAATACACCACCTTCGGACGTGAAGGGGCTCTAGGATTTCATCTGGAGAATATCATACATACGACGTTTCATCTCGGGACTCGCCTAGTTACTAGCCGTGTTCCTACCTCTGCTCAAGAAAAACGTAAAATTTGAATGGGATAAAGCACAACGTTCCGCCTTCCAAAAGCTCAAGCAGTGCCTGGTCAGCCCGCAAGTACTGCGGCCGCCTATAAAAGAAGCCCCAGATACCTATACACAGCATTCACGAGTTTAGCAATCGGAGTCGTTCTGGCGCAAGATATGGGGAACGATAATTTATCACCCATCTACTATGTCAGCTGGGTCTTGAGGGAAGTGGAATTGAGATACTCTCGAGTGGAACAGGCATGCCTCGCTCTCATCTATGTCGCACAAAAGCTAAAACCCTACTTGCTAGCCTATGAAACAATCATTGTCACTGCCGCCAATCCAATAGCCTACATGTCTTCCAAACCCTGACGGGAAGGACTGTCGATGGATTTTACAACTATCCGAGTTTGGATTAAAATTATCAGAGGCCCGGAGGAGTTCGAGGTCAAGTTATAGCCGATTTATTGGCTATGTTCCTAGGGGACGATGACGAAGAGGTGCATGGGGATATACTAGGAGAAGTAGCATCCATGGAAACGGAAAAACTATGGACAGTGTTTTTCGATGGATCATCCTATGCAACTTGTGGGGGAGCAGTTGGCGTATTCGAGGTTATACAAGCCGATCTCTTTGTCTTACTCTTTTAATCTAGATTTCCCATGCAGCGACAATACAGCCGAATACGAAGCACTAATACTGGGACTAAGAATGGCTAAGGAGTTCAACCTCAGAAGCATAAATGTAAAAAAAAGGGGACTCCAAACTAGTAACGAGTCAGGTAAACGGGGATTTTCAAGTCAAGGTGACACATCTCGCGCCCTATCGAGCTGAAGCGCAAAACCTTATCTCCCAAATGGGGTCAACAATAATTGAACACAACCGTCACACTGATGCATTGGTTACGCTCGCCATAAGATATAAATGAATGGTAAGAACGAGGGCACAATAACGGTAAAAATGAAAGAATTTCCTAGCACCTAGAAGGAGGACTTAGCGTTTGAAGAAGCGGATGATTGGAGAAAAGTATACATTGAGGACTTAGCAAATATTAACGAGGAATGGATCATTCCGACTAAAGTCCTGAAGCAATTCCTGATAATACAAGGCGTGTTGTATAACAGGGCAGCAGGACGGTCACTCACTAGATATATGAGCAAGAGGTAAGTGGAGAAGATCATATAGGAATTCCATGAAGAGACCTGTGGACAAACCGGTAATATATGACTCTACAAAAAGCTCCAAAGACTCGGAGTATACTGGCCAAGTATGTCAGCTCAGGCGACAGCCATCCAAGAAAATTATGCATATTCCCGTGCCCCTCCACAACCCGCAGAAGTATGCATGGTGGATGAAATTAATTGGAGACATCCATATGTTGATTATCTTCAGTACGGTAGGCTACCAAGCGACAAGAAAGCAGCGCTCAAGATACAAAAGAAGGCGTCATGGTTCTTCATGAACGAAAGGATACTTTACAGGAGAATTTACGGTAATGCGATCATGTGATGCCTATCCACCAAGAAGCGGTAGAAGTCATAACCAGGTCGCACGACGCTGAGCATTAAGGAATGAGAAAACTATTCCTACAAATCTATGAAGGATACTTTTATTGGCCGACTATGTAGAGAGACACCGCAGAGTATGTAAAGAAATGCTTAAGCTGCCAAATGCATGGAGCGTTAATCTGAGCACCCCACACGCAAATGCATAGTATAGTAACACCATGGCCATTCCACGGGGGGGACGCGACAGGAAATTCGTCAAAATGGGTTGAAGAAATACCTCTAAAAGATTATGCCGCAGAGACTGTAATCAGATTTATCAAAGAACACATTATATGCAGATTCGGTGCCCCGGTGATAATTAGAGGGGACAATGCCAAGTCAATTGTCAACAAAGACGTGATCGAACTACTCAAGCAATACAACACGGGGCTACACACATCAACCTCTTATTATCCCCGACGCAATGGGCAGGCGGAGGCAACCAATACAACCCTCCTCTGGATTCTTTGCAGGACAGCGCACGACCATCATAGGGGATGAAACGAGCAGTTACCTCTAGCATTATGGGCATACAGGATATCGAAGCGTAGCTCGACATGATTATCACCCTCTTTGTTGGTCTACGGGAGGATGTTATTGTTAGAGCATTGCTCGGTCGAACTCGCATGCGTTGCTATCTCAAGCATGTTTGTCAATATTAGTGATCAAACTATATGTCTTGATTTCTAGTTTACTTATGACTAAGTCTCGGTCTAGGATAGTTAAGTATAGTTGAGCTCCAGACTCCATGGATATTATCTTACAAAGACGAAGAACTACTCGAGGAACCAGTGGAACTTCATCCGACTAAAAGGTATGTGGAGACTTGAACTCATCATCATCACTCAAAAGTCTATCTACTCTATTTCATACTCTTGAGACAAAAGTCGTATAAGTATGATAGTTTTCATACATACACATTTGCTATTTCGAGCCGAGTTTACTCGCCTATCTTTTTCTCGAAATATGTGTTGGTAAGCTTTCGCTTTAACCACTTTTCATCTTTATCCGTGACGAAAGTCATGATGACGTTTCAATCTTGAAAATAGCTTTGATGACGATAGTCGTGAATAACGATTGTTACAACATTATAGAAGAATGTTTCAATGATTGAAATGTAGAGTTGAGATTACCATCTATGGATATAAATATATATAGTGTGTTCGCACATTAGTGTTGTTTGTAGGTGAAAATGGTTTCTGCTGATTTCGGTAATTTTGGGTGTACGGGTGAGAAACAATTTAAACCCTAAACAATGTACTGCAAGGGAGTACTTTAGATTCGAGAGATCAATCTGCACAAGTCCGGCCTAAACCAAGAAATGGTCGTTCCAGACTTGCTTCGGTCACAAAGTGAAGGAGAATGGGTTGGTTTTGGGGAGGAAGCAAGGAAAGTGATGAGACCCCGAGAATAGTTGATTCTCGGAAGAGTAGTTGTGTTACTACGACTTGTATCGAAAAAGTGGGAAGTCTAACAAATGGTAAGCTAGCAAGTACTTTCGAGTGTTGTGTATTCCCGAATGAACTTGTTGTTCTGTGGAAATATGTAAGACCTATTTATACAAGTCGAAGTGAAACGCACTGGTCTTATTAAGGAATGGAAAAATGGGTAAGTAAATGGGAGGAGGTGGTAACCGTATGCATGGAATTTGATGTTCCATAAAATCGTTAACGCATGGAATTGATGTTCCATAAAAACATTAACGTATGGAATTGATGTCCCATGAACGTTTCACTTTTAACTCCCTGTATTTACTAACCGCCTCACCCTTATGACACTTCCTTATGACGGGCGTAGTGCACGCCTCACGCTATAAACCGCCAAACAAATACCCAAAGAGGATCCCCCAGTTTGTGATATGTGTTGATGTCTCGAATATTTTTGTGGAAAACATGTAGCATAGGGTTGTTTCTGGCAAGTCGAGCTCTGGGAGACTTGGTAGCTTGGTGACCTTCGACTGGCCGAGATGTTGTATCTTAAGAGGAAAGGTAGCCGTTGATCTTTGCACACTTTCGTTCGTTGGTGGCCACATAGGGAAGGCCAAAGCATGTTGGCGCGGCTAGGTTAGAATGCCATTGGCATGGCATGGTGGCGCGGCTAGGTTGGCATGCCATTGGCGTGGCATGGAGGCGCGGCTAGGTTGGCATGCCGTTGGCATGGCGTGGTTTGGCGTGGCCAAACTTTGATTTTTTTTGCTAAAGGTTACCATGCGTCGTCCGGTAACCTTGGAGGGATAGGATTTGATCATGGGATTGAAGGGGGGCCGTCGATTGTCGCACACTTTCGTTTTGGTAGCCGCGTAGGGAAGGCCAACATGGTGGCGCGGCTAGGTGCGTTTGGCATATGGGGCCAAGGGTTTGGTAAGCCGTTGGCACATAGGTCGGCTAGCATGGCTAGGTGCGGTTTGGCTTGGCATGTGGGGCCAAGGGTTTGGCAAGCCGTTGGCACATGGTGCGGCTAGCATGGCTAGGGCCAAGGCAAGGTGTGGCTTGGCTTGGCTTGGCATGTGGGGCCAAGGGTTTGGCAAGCCGTTGGCACATGGTTCGGCTAGCATGGCTAGGTGCGGTTTGTCTTGGCATGTGGGGCCAAGGGTTTGGCAAGTCATTGGCACATGGTGCGGCTAGCATGGCTAGGTGCCAAGGCAAGGTGTGGCTTGGCTTGGCATGTGGGGCCAAGGGTTTGGCAAGCCGTTGGCACATGGTGCGTCTAGCATGGCTAGGTGCGGTTTGGCTTGGCATGTGGGGCCAAGGGTTTTGGCAAGCCGTTGGCACATGGTGCGGCTAGCATGGCTAGGTGCGGTTTGGCTTGGCATGTGGGGCCAAGGGTTTGGTAAGCCGTTGGCATATGGGGCGGCTAGCATGGCTAGGTGCGGTTTGGCTTGGCATGTAGGGCCAAGGGTTTGCCATGGGCGCATGGCGTGGCTAGCTTGGCTAGGTGCGGTTTGGCTTGGCATGTGGGGCCAAGGGTTGCCATGGGCGCATGGCGTGGCTAGCTTGGCTAGGTGCGGTTTGGCTTGGCATGTGGGGCCAAGGTTTGGCGTGACCAAGCTAGGGCTTTGGGCCAAAGGTCATTTGGTAACCTCAGACGGCTAGAATTTGCTCCTGGTATTGAAGGGCGACCGTTTATTGTCGCACACCTTCGTTTTTAGCCGCGTAGGGAAGGCCAGCAAGGTGGCGCGGCTAGGTTGGCATGGGGCCATGGCAAGGTGCGTTTGGCATGGCGCGTAGGTGTGGCTGGCATGGTTTTCCATTGGCACAGGGGTGCGGCTAGCATGGTTGGCATGCCCGGCGCGCCAGAGGGTGTGGGTCGGCATGGTTTGTCATTGGCACATGGGTGCATCTAGCATGGTTGGCATGCCTTGGCGCGGTAGGTGTGGGCGGGCATGGTTTGCCATTGGCACAGGGGTGCATCTAGCATGGTTGGCATGCCTTTGGCGCGGTAGGTGTGGTTGACATGGTTTGCCATTGGCACATGCGGTGTGAGAATTAGGGTTTTGGCCTGTCGAAACCCTAATTAGCATTAAAAAAGGTACCCTGGTAAATTTTTTGCAGACAAATTAAAGGGTCCAATAAATGTGCTTGGTTTGTACCTTATTACTCAAGTTCTGTGACGTCACTGTGTGACTAGGGTTTTACGATTTTATCCCTCAGCTAAAAACCACCATCAACATTAAGTCCCCTACTTAGCTCGAAACAAAAGTGCCTTGTTGCGAGGTAAGCATATGATGGTGACAGACAATGACAAATCAAGACGTAAATCATTGCAAATATGGTCGGAAAATCTGACTAACCTTTATGAGAGGTGTAGAGAGTTTTTGCTTCCCGTGTTGGAGGCCCCGCATAAGTTGTACGGGGATGTAGACCGTGGAGTGGTGAGACGAAAGTTCCTGGCTTGGTTTGGCCGTACATCACCGAGGCAAAGCGGGCGCAGCCTTGGAAGGCAAAGCGTAGCGGATAGCTTGTCACATGGGGCCAAGAGGTGGCGTGGTCTTAGGAAGGCGAGCATGGCGGACGGCTTGGTGTATGGGCCAAGACAATGAAGCATCGGCTTGGTGTGGTCACGGCAAGGCATGGTTTGGTGAGGCAAGGCATGCATGGGAGGCTCGACACGCCGTGACTTGTCTTTGCGTCCCGACTGCTTCTTATTCGATGCCAATGGGAAATCCTTTCCCCTTTCGAACATTAAAGTATCACACCCTCCTATCCCGCCTAGCTTTCATTGGGGTTTTGATGAGGCGTTTTGTTTGGGACTGATTTCCCGGCCGTGATTCCATCATGTTCCGCCTATTCAGCCTGCGTTTCTCTTTCTTCCTTTAGGGTTCCCACAGTATTTACATCTGGTGAAGTTGTGTCGTCTTCCCAGTTTTCAACAAAGATTTCTTCTCGTCAAGTCCAACTTTCTTCATGTCGATCAGAAGTGAATCGTTCTCGGTCGACCAGGTTCCCCAGCCAAATGTGCTAGGCTTGACTCTTGCGAAAATTTTCCCATCCTAGTCATTCGGGTCAAGAAAATCATACCGGTATGTTCTTATTGATCAACAAGTGTTTCTTTATTTGCCGGTGAATAATGAAAGTTTTCCTTATGTGTAGAGATATCCCGTCGGAGCATGTGTTACCGTCATTGATGAAGATGATTTGGTTACCCCTTTTTCTTCGAGTTCGATCCTACCAGCCGCTGCAGATCTTGAGAACGCCGACTTAGGAATTTCTTACCATGAGTATCCCAATACAGGCTTGTCGTTCGGAACCCGCATGAGGTGTCTTTCCTCTAACTACCGAAACGTTGGTGGGTTTCTGGTGCGGAAAGAATTCACAACTCTTTATACAAAGATATGGAGGGCGTACGGCCATATTGCCACCAGGAACGTGGTGCAATATTGGTCGTCCGCTTTAGTTTCTATAGTGAATTGTCTCCTGCCGATGGTTGTTGAAATGGAGAGTACGTCTATCCGTGCCGTCGTGGAAGCAACTATTCAAAAGTGGGAGAACATGGTGTCTACCTGTGAATCTCTGAAGTTCAATGTTAGTTGGTTGCGGCATCGTCTTCAAATTGTGAAATTTGACAGAGCCGGTATTCTTTGCCGACGTGGTCCCCTGCTACGAAAGTTATTCAAAGAGAAAAAGCTCTTGCCATGGAGTCTCAAAAGGTGGAAGAGTCAATCCGGAACTTGAAGAGCAGGATCGAGAGGTATCAAAGCCGGTTAAAGATGATGCTTTCCAGGATTACAATCTTTTGGACTCGGCTTTTCGAGTTATGTGGTTGTGAGATGTTCGGTTTCTTTCTTCGGGTTTTAAGCATGCTCTTGCTCTTGCTCTTTCTCTCTTCTTCTTCTCTTTTTTTTTTTTTTATTATATATATATATATATATTATTTTTCTGAAGATCAAGAGAGTTTTATTGATTTGCTTCAATCAAACAAAAGAAGAGACTCGATATTTGGGGTATGGAAGAAAGTGGAAAGATGCCCGGCTATCCGTGCTTGTGATACGGTGGGGCAAGGTGGTGGTCAGGCGTAGTATGCCTTAAGCCATTTCCCGTTGATGACCGCTTCCAGGTTTCCTCCGTCCTCTTTAATGACTTTGTAGTACCCAATGTTGTACGCTTTCGTGACTATATAAGGACCTTCCCATTTTACGGAGAATTTCGGTGCAGATGCGTCTTGCTGGATGTGTTTAGCAGTCTTCAGTACCAAATCTCCTACTTGAAAAATCCGAGGTTTCACGGTTTTGTTGTACGTTATGGAAACCCTATTTCTGTATGCTTGTGCGTGCTCTTCCGCCTTAGCTCTTCCGGGAGTCTACAAGTGTCCAATTTCGTGACTCGGCACTCAAAGATTCGCCTTCATTCCATCGCACTCGCTTGCTTCTCAAAGAATCCTAGCCGATGGGATTTTAACTTCCGTCGGGAGGATAGCGTCTGCGCCATAAACAAGAGAATAGGGAGAGACCCCAGTGGAACTTCTTGGTGACGTCCGTTACGCCCAGAGTGCCATTGGCAGTTGCTCATGCACTGTCCGACTGAGTATTCGGATCAGAGTTTTGTTGGTGCTTTCACCTGCCCGTTCCCTTGGGGGTAGTATACAGTGGAGAAGACTTGCTTAATCCCGTATTCCTCGAGTAACTCTCATACTTGCTTGTTCGCGAAAGGGGTGCCATTGTCTGTGATGATGTGTTTAGGCACGCCAAAATGGCAAACAATGTATTCCTTAATGAATGCTGCATGATCGTGGCTCCGTCATTCCCTCGTAAGGCTATGGCTTCGACCCATTTGGTGAAGTATTCGGTTGTTTTTATTATATACTCGTGATGTTTTGAGGATGGTAGATTGATCTTTCCAATGATGTCGAGTCCCTAGATATGAAAGGGACACGCACTACTTATTGAGTGTAGGGGAGTTGCCGGTACATGGATAAGGTTTCCGTGGATCTGACATTTCTTGCACCTCTGGACGAAAGCAGCTGCGTCATCCTCCATGGTTGGCCAGTAGTACTTCTCATGTATCTGGAGAAATAATTTCCGCTTTCCTTGATGTTCGCCTTCGTGCATCTCTTTCAGCATGATTGGGATCTTTGCTTCGTTCAAACATCGCAAAAGACTTCCTCCAAAGCTTTTACGATATAGGATTCCTTCGTGAAATACGAACCTCTCGGACCTTTGTTTTATTTTGGCTGCATCCTTCTTATTGGTGGGGAGTATGCCATCACGAAGGTAATTGACGTATGGTTCCTGCCAGTCCCCAGCGTGACTAATGTTGAAAATTTCTAATTTATGCGGCGGCGCTTGACAGTTGGAACAAGTTTTTTGAAGTAACCGAGCTTGGACCTCCATTTCTGGCCAGAAGTAGCCAAGGCGTTGCAAACGACGATAGAGGGTTACCACCAATGTCTGTCCGCAGATCTTATCATGGATGCGGTTGAGTTGTTGTTGTGCTTCTCCCTCTCCGAGGCATCTTGACAAGGAGCCGTCTGGATTTCGATGATACAGCACCCCTCGGAGCATGAAGAAATCGCGCAAGGTTTTAAGACTGACCTTTCCTTGAAAGAGTGAGTTGTTAAGTTCTTGGATAATTGATGTTCTGCAGTCATCAACTTCATCTTTTCCGGGTTGTGAGAGCAATGTTGAAGCCAAAGTTCGTCTCTTTACTGTCAGGGTTTCTTCAAGACCTTCAAATCGCAGTTTCGATGCTAACGTTGCTAGGAAGTCAGCGTGTTGGTTGCTGCCGCGCCCAATATGGGTTACTGTTGCGTTGGCGAAGTAGTTCAGCAGTCTTATCGCCTCGGCTCTATATGGGGCTAAAGTTACTTACTTCAGTGCGTATACTTTGTTTACCTGGTTGACCAGTAGTTTAGAATCCCCCCTTATTTCCAGACGTGTGGCTCCGTCTTGTTTAGCCAAGGATAGCCCGATGAGAAAAGCTTCGTACTCTGTTGAATTTTTGGTGCAGGGGAAGTCTAGCTTGAAGGAGTGTGAGAAAACTTCACCAGTCGGGGTACTAGAACTATATTGGCTCCTTCCATACCGTTGTTAGGGGTAGCGGAGCCGTCGAAGAACAATATCCATGTTTCTTCTTGGATGAAAGAGATTTCCGGAAAGTCCCCAGGGAGGTCCTCACGTAGCATTACAGTATTTTCTCCGGAAATACCGCGGCAAATCTGAATCCTATCCTTTGATAGCTCTCGAGGAAGCACATGTTATGTCGAATTTCGACATCCGGAGGAGCCATTTAGCCGGTCTTCCTATCGTGGCCTAGTTTTGAGGAGGAACTTCACAGGATCGATTTGGATATCAAAGCACCACTTTATTGGACGGTAGGAAGTGCCCGACTTCGGATGGAGTGGATCAAAGCTAGGCACGCCTTTTCTACTTTGGGATACCTAAGTTCAACATCTCTTAAAGTCCGATCAAGTAGTATATGGGGTGTTCAACCCCTTCATCATCTTCTTGGGCGAGGAGAGCTCCGACAAAGAGTGTCGGAAAGCGGTGTAGAGGTGTAACGGTCTTCCTTGCATGGGTGATTTCATGACGGCCGGGGAAGATAACGTCACTGAATTTTTCTAACGCTTCTTGTTGTAGTATGGTCCAGACAAAGCTCGCTCCTTTCTTCCGTAAGGGGGTAAACGAAGCGACAAGTTGAGCCAATCCGGGTATGAAGCGGCGAATGTAATTTATTTTACCCATGAAACTCTGGAGTTCTTTCACGTTTTGCGGCGGTGGCATTGTGAGGATGGCTTGCATTTTGATTGGGTCAACCTTGATCCCTTAAGCGGTTACCTGGAAGCCTAGGAATTTGCCCGAGGAGACACCGAAGGCACACTTCAATGGATTCATCTTCAGTTTGTATTCGCGACATCTTTCGAACACCTGCTGCAGGATTCCTGTGTGGTCCGCCCGAGTTTTTGACTTGACCACTATGTCATCTACATAATCTTCAACTTGCTTGTGCATCATATCGTGAAAAATGGTGGTCATGGCGCGTTGGTATGTGGCGCCAGCGTTTTTCGAACCGAAGGGCATCACAGTGTAGTAAAAGTTTCCAAGAGGAGTTCGAAAGGACGTCTTACTTGCATCGTGTTCGTACATCTTTATTTGGTTGTAGCCGCTGTATCCATCCATGAAAGAAAACATGTCATGTCCGCTGGTGACATCTACTAACATGTAAATGTTGGGGAGCGGAAAGTCATCTTTAGGGAAACATTTGTTCAGATCTCTAAAATCGACACAAAGATCTCCCCGATCCGCCATTTTTCTTTTTTACCGGAACTACGTTTGCCAACCAGGTGGGGTGATGGATCGGTTTGATGAAACCAGCCGCTAGTAACTTTTGAATCTCCGCCTTAATCTGTTCTTCTACATCATGCCGGAATTGCCTTGGGGTCTTATTGACCGGCTTGGATCCAGATATCACGTGCAAATGGTGAGTGACCAGCTTCTCGTCTAAGCCGAGGATTTTTCCTCGTATGTCCATGCGAACACATCTTGATATTCCTTGAGGAGGTCTACCAACTTTATGTGTTCGTCTGCGCGCAGAGTCAAGCTTATAGAGATGGGTCGTGGAGATTCTTCATTCCCGACATTAACAACCTCAAGCTCGTCCATGGTCGAGTTGGTGCCGTCTTGTAGCTGTCAGGGTGCATCAGGTACCTCCTCCTGCGGCTCGTTACCACGTTTGCGTTCCATTAGTCGGAGAGATCGTGTGGTAGTCTCCCCCAGTTAATTGCTAACAAATGGCGCCGATATACGGTTTTCCCTTTTTTGTCGTGGCTCGTAATAAAAGCCCGTCCTCGCTTGGTTTGAGCCGAACCCTGGTTATGCGGATGAAGGCGGGTGTGTCTCTCTT
This sequence comes from Papaver armeniacum, assembly GCA_023531295.1. NCBI lineage: Eukaryota > Viridiplantae > Streptophyta > Magnoliopsida > Ranunculales > Papaveraceae > Papaver > Papaver armeniacum. The sequence continues at coordinate 131,100 of JAJJWW010015925.1, read as the reverse complement.
TCGAAGGTGTGATGTGAAACCGGGTTTCTCCATGGGGTTGTGCAAGACCATCGCTTTCTTCAATGGACGTCCATTTTGGCAGTGGAGTGTGGTGAGCCTTGTTGGTTGTGACCGCGGCCCCCGCTCTTGGCTCAAAATCTCTATGCCATAGATCGGCGCATAGGAGATAATGACGCGATGATGCGAATGACCTCTCCGTTTAACATGGTTTTCAAGCACCGGTGATACGTCGAAGGATGGTCCCGTTGTCGTGGAGCCATGGCCTTCCCGCATCATGTGGTAACTGCTCCTTTTCGATTACCTCGAACCTTACTTTTTGATCGGACAGTCCCCAATAAATCCAAATTGACGTACCCATATGTACTTGGTTCCTGTTTCCTTCGAAATCGCTCATTGTAGTGGATTGTCGTATAACCTCGTTTGGTCGTACTTTGGCCGTCCTGAGCGTCCTAAGGGTGTCAACGTTGGAGGACGCTCCTGTGTCGATGAGAGCCCTTTTGAATTCCACATCTTTGATTCGGGCTGTGACGTGTAGGGCACGATTATGGCCTTCCTCTGCCATCATGTCGTCGTCGTTAAACGTGATATTGTTGATGGACAAATCTGGCGCTCTCGCCGTTTCCGAGCGCAAAGTAACCAAGGGCACGCTTAGCGTTATTCGATTGATGGCGGTGAACGCCTCCATCCGTTGATCCTTTGAAAGATGTAATAGTTCACATAAGTTTTCTACCAATGAGGCTGCTTCCTGGATTATGGGTCTCTGATTAGTAGTGAAGCTGTTGGCTTGAGAGTGATCGTTTGGAACGTCAGTCCCCAGTTCTGGAGTTTCCGAGGCGGGCGAACCGTTCAACTTTTCCGTCAGGTTGATGAGGAAATCCAAAGATGGCGTTAATTGCGTCTTTCATCGCACCCATGTTTTTGGTGTGGATCTCCGAACCCCGCACTAGGTCAGTCGACCTTGGAATTCCTTCGTTGGTCGCGTTGTCGGGCGTTGTGTTGGGAAAAGAAACGTTGCTTGTTCGCCTAAGTGGCGCTTGAGGACACGGATTCGAGTCCTAAACCGACCATCCTTCCGAGTTAGAGAAACGTATTCGAAACCGATATCGGGACCGATAGATCAATCTCACACCGTGGTCGCCAATTGTTTGTAGGTGAAAATGGTTTCTACGATTTCGGTAATTTTAGGTGTACGGGTGAGAAACAATTTAAACCCTAAACAATGTACTTTTGCAAGGGAGTACTTTAGATTCGAGAGATCAATCAGTAAAAGTCCTACCTAAACCAAGAAATGGTCGTTCCATACTTGCTTCGGTCACAAAGTGAAGGAGAATGGTTTGGTTTTGGGGAGGAAGTAAGGAAAGTGATGAGACCAGAATAGTTGATTCTCGGAAGAGTAGTTGTGTTACTACGACTTGTATCAGAAAAGTGGGAATGTAACACCCCGAGTTCCGGGCCAGGGTCAAACCCGTATGGATATCCGAACTCGAAGCGTTACGGGTCGGAAAGAGACTTATGCATATAACTCTTCTAATTTATTTATTACAACAAATGTAATTTAACCTTTCTAACCTGAGTTTAAACGTATAAATTCTCTTATCACCATTAACAACAATTTTCAACATACATATTATTTAAAATTACATTTCAAGCAATATAATAAAATAATTCGATCACTAAGCTAATCATTCATAACTTTCGCTGCGCCACTCTGATAAATCTGCAAGGATGTCAATTGGGGTGAGATGACAGCTCAATAGAATGCATTCCCAATTCTCCAAAGATGCGCAAACATAATCATTTTATCAAGCAAAAACATATAACAAGAACGCATTATAACTTCAACGAATCAATGATATATTCAAGAATCACAATACCTCAATATTTTCGATAACTTATCCAATCTAAAATTCAGTCTATGGGTTCACAACATTAATGTTATTATCAACAAATCATCCATTTAGGATCAACTCAACAATTCACATCAACAATATTGTTTTCAACTACTCATCCATTTAAGTTTCCACACGCCAATCACATATTAATATTGTCACCAACAAACTATGAGTTTAAAATACCACAATAATTGTCAACAGGCCATTCATCAATGATTCAACACATATATTCACGCATAAATATAGTCACACAGAAACCATGAGTTCACTAATCACCCATTTGGGATTTAACACATCAATTCACAATTCATCCATATAAGTTCACACTTGAGTTCAATAATTTATTGATTATATTTCGCATATTAGTTCATAACACCAATTATGTTTTCCAACAAATCATATAATATATATTTCAACACATGATTCACAATTTAATATTGTCATCACAACAAGTAACCATGAGTTCATAATACCAACAATACTTTTAATAATTCATCCAATTAGATTTCACAAATTAAGTTCATAACACCAATAATAATTTCAACAAATCTACCAATTTAGGTTTTAACAATTGAGTTCACGGCATTTAATACCTTGGTTCGTACACCCACCTATCGCTTTATCTACACGGACAGCCTCCATCGATGGTCGAACAAAAGTTCCCTATGGGGATCATACCCATATGCTCTTGGGGATCATTACCCGTTTCATTAACAGTACGAAAACCTTGGTTCGTACACCACCTATCGCTTAACGCACACGGACAGCCGCCATCGATGATCGGAAACACAAGTTCCCATGGGGATCATTACCCATTTAACTCTCGAGGATCATTACCCGCCATTAACATGAAACCTTATTTCATATAATGGTAAAACATGAACTCATTTCCTTTTGATAAATCATTTTCACAAACAACACAAGCAACCATGGCTTAACAACATCAATTTCATTCAAGCATTTAATCAAACACACTAACCGCAACCACATTACATTATATGTTTCATGGTGATAACTTTATCTGATCATCCTAAAATTTTACAAGAACATTCTTGCCAAATTATTATACAACATATCCAAAATTCACACAAAAACAACGGTTCAAACAAAAGATGTTGAATTTATAATGACAACATAAAAATCAAGCAGATTACATGTTGTTACCAAACAATTCATGATAAATTCATAACAATCTGAAATTGACCCAATCCAAAGCACACTGAAAGATAAGATGTTTATCTACAACTTTTATTTAGACCTCAATTCCTTTTAATACCATTAAGACTTCCTAAGAACATCAAAATCACAGCAAGGCAAACTGTCCAGAAATTCGAAATTATCACCCAATTTCAAACAAAGTTTCAACGGTGAATATACGGTGGAATACTCTCAGAGATACCCAATCATGTTATATACCAATAATAGAAGTCTGATCATCAATAATATGTATCAAATTAAATAGGCAAATTTTCGAACCCTAATGATATAAGAATAAACAAAATGGAAAACAAAGTATAACAAAGAAACACAAAGAGAATAGGGATTAAACATTCTACCTCAATTACATTGATTCTCCAATGAATTTCCATGGTCTCCTCTCTAAAATAAACCCTAGCTTTATCTCCTTCTCCCCTAGCCTTTTGTTCTCTAACTTGTATAAGTCATTTTCTAAACATTTTGTTATAAAAAACCTTAATAATACTAATATTTATATTTCTTTTAATTGTCTTTTCATCTTCTATTAATTTTATTTTAATTATTAAAATAAATTAGGTGACTTTATTTCCACCTAAGTTAAGGTAAGGGAAACAATATAAACCACATGGTTAGCTAAATTGGGTATAACCCGGCCAAACCGTAACTAAAAATACAGTATTACAGGGAAGGCTAACAAATGGTAAGCTAGCAAGTATTTTCGAGTGTTGTGTATTCCCGAATGAACTTGTTGTTATGTGGAAATAGGTAAGACCTATTTATACAAGTCGAAGTGAAACGTACCAGTTCATTAAGGAATGGAAAAATGGGTAAGTAAATGGGAGGAGGTGGTAATCGTATGCATGGAATTTGATGTTCCATAAAATCGTTAACGCATGGAATTGATGTTCCATAAAAATATTAATGTATGGAATTGATGTCCCATGAACGTTTCACTTTTAACTCCTTGTATTTACTAACCGCCTCACCCTTATGACACTTCCTTATGACGGGCGTAGTGTACGCCGCACGCTGTAAACCGCCAAACCAATACCCAAAGAGGATCCCCCAGTTTGTGATATGTGTTGATGTCTCGAATGTTTTTGTGGAAAACATGTAGCATAGGGTTGTTGCCTAGCAAGTCGAGCTTGGGAGACTTGGTAGCTCAAAGTGACCTTCGACGGTCGATATTTTGTATCTTAAGAGGAAAGGTAGCCGTTGATCTTTGCACGCTTTCGTTCGTTGGTGGCCGCATAGGGAATGCCGAAGATGTTGGCGTGACTAGGTTAGCATGCCATTGGCATGGCATGGTGGCGCGGCTAAGTTGGCATGCCATTGGCGTGGCATGGAGGCGCGGCTAGGTTGGCATGGCGTGGTTTGGCGTGGCCAAACTTAGGTTTTCGGGCTAAATGTTACCATGCGTCGTCTGGTAACCTTGGAGGGCTAGGATTTGCTCATGGGATTGAAGGGGGACCGTCTATTGTCGCACGCCTTTGTTTTGGTAGCCGCGTAGGAAAGGCCAGCATGGTGGCGTGGCTAGGTGCGTTTGGCATATGGGGCCAAGGGTTTGGTAAAGCCGTTGGCACATGGGGCGGCTAACATGGCTAGGTGCGGTTTTGCTTGGCATGTGGGGCCAAGGGTTTGGAAAGACGTTGGCACATGGTTCGGCTAGCATGGCTAGGGCCAAGGCAAGGTGTGGCTTAGCTTGGCTTGGCATGTGGGGCCAAGGGTTTGGCAAGACGTTGGCACATGGTGCGGCTAGCATGGCTAGGTACCGTTTGTCTTGGCAAGTGGGTACAAGGGTTTGACAAGTCGTTGGCACATGGTGCGGCAAGCATGGATAGGTGCCAAGGCAAGGTGTGGCTTGGCTTGGCATGTGGGGCCAAGGGTTTGGCAAGCCGTTGGCACATGGTGCGGCTAGCATGGCTAGGTGCGGTTTGGCTTGGCATGTGGGGCCAAGGGTTTTGGCAAGCCGTTGGCACATGGTGCGGCTAGCATGGCTGGTGCCAAGGAAATGTGTGTCTTGGCAGCATGTGGGGCCAAGGGTTTGGCAAGCCGTTGGCACATGGTGCGGCTAGCATGGCTAGGTGCGGTTTAGCTTGGCATGTGGGGCCAAGGGTTTGGTAAGCCGTTGGCACATGGGGCGGCTAGCATGGCTAGGTGCGGTTTGGATTGGCATGTGGGGCCAAGGGTTTGCCATGGGCGCATGACGTGGCTAGCTTGGCTAGGTGCGGTTTGGCTTGGCATGTGGGGCCAAGGGTTTTCCATGGGCGCATGGCGTGGCTAGCTTGGCTAGGTGCGGTTTGGCTTGGCGTGTGGGGGCAAGGTTTGGCGTGACCAAGCTAGGTTCGTGACCAAGCTAGGGATTTGGGACAAAGGTTGTTTGGTAACCTCGGACGGCTAGGATTTGCTCCGGGATTGAAGGGCGGCCAGATTGATTGTCGCACGCCTTCGTTTTGGTAGTCGCGTAGGGAAGGCCCAAGGTGGCGCTGCTAGGTTGGCATGGGGCCATGGAAAGGTGCATTTGGCATGGCGCGGTAGGTGTGGTCGGCATGGTTTTCCATTGGCACAGGGGGTGCGACTAGAATGGTTGGCATGCCTGGGCGCGGTAGGTGTGGCTGGCATGGTTTGCCATTGGCACATGGGTGCAGCTAGCATGGTTGGCATGCCTTGTCGCGGTAGGTGTGGCTGGCATGGTTTGCCATTGGCACAGGGGTGCAGCTAGCATGGTTGGCATGCCTTTGGCGCGGTAGGTGTGGCTGGCATGGTTTGCCATTGGGACATGCGGTGTGAGAATTAGGGTTTTGGCCTGTCGAAACCCTAATTAGCATTAAAAAAAAGGTACCCTGGTAACTTTTTTGCAGACAAACTAAAGGGTCCAATAAATGTGCTTGGTTTGGACATTATTACTCAAGTTCTGTGACGTCACTGTCTGACTAGTGTTTTACGATTTTACCCCTAAGCTAAAAACCACCATCAACAAGTGTATAAATCCATGTACCAGAAACCAAGAGTGTGAATATGTGTACATGCGGTATTGGTGAAGGAGACAGGTTGGGTACGCTTACTGGCGGAAGTTTTCTAACCGAAAATTTCTGCAGAGTTTGTAGTTTGCAAACTGTTAAACCAGTCACCTTAGGTACGCGTACCCACAGAAGTTTTCGAACCGAAAATTTCTGCTGAGTTTGTAAACTCAAATTCGGTAGCTAAGCTACGCATACCCGTACGCATACCCAAGATGGTTATTTCTCAAATCGGTAGTTCATGAACTTAAAACAATAAATTATAAGGAATGCAATCTTTGCAAACCGTGGATATATTGTTCATGAATTGATTCAAATGAATCAAACCGATTTTGTTTCGATTGTGTCTATGAATAAAGACCTAAGCAATTGAACAACTCTTCAACTAGTTCTTATGAGTCATTTGAACTAGTTATGAGAAAGATGAATACGGTTAATATGAAAGTGCTCATATGGCTAACCATTGGTTAACTATTTGTGAACCAACTAAGTGTACACGTTTAGGTACTAGTTACTCAAACCTAAATGAAATACATTTCATTTGTGTGTGACAAGCTAAGTTTTGATCTAACGGTTGAAAGATATTAGCTTGTATTTAATCAGGTTTTTCATCTAACGGTGAATATTGAAAGCTTTGTTACCAAGGTAACTTAGATTGCAAACCCTGATTTGAAAACTATATAAGGGGAACTCTAGCAACTGGAAAAACTAATCCCCACACCTCTTGTGTGATACTAGTTGATTTTGATAGAGTCGATTCTCCTTTAACCTTAGGTTTCTTCTCGAGACCCCGTAGGTTAACGATGAAAGACTTCATTAGGATTATGAAGCCGGACGAAACTACTTCTCTTGTAGTTGTGCGATCTGATCTTGCCATTTTCTATCGTACGAGTTCAATTGAATAATTGACTTGAGATTATATCTCTAATAGGACAAGATAAAAAGAAATCACAAACATCTTCGTCTCATTGTTTGTGATTCCGTAATATCTTGTTTCGCTACCATACGATTAAGATTATTGTGAGGTGATTGATAATACTAGGCTGTTCTTCGGGAATATAAGTCCGGGTTATCAATTAGTTCATGTTCACCTTGATTTATCAAAAGACGGAACAAAAACTCATAGGTTTATCTGTGGGAGACAGTTTATCTATTATCATAGACTTTTTCGTGTGATACTGATTTGTTTATTAAAGTCTTCGACTTTGGGTCGTAGCAACTCTTAGTTCTCAAAGAGATCGGCTAAGGGAATCAAGTGCGTAGTATCCCATTGATCGAGAGACGTAAGGAGCGCAACCCAGACTTTGAATCAGTGTGAGATTGATTAGGGTTCAACTACAAGTCCGGGCCGGTTGGTTTGTAGTAGGCTAGTGTTTGTAGCGGCTTAACACAAGTGTGGTGTCCAACTGGACTAGGTCCCTGGTTTTTCGCATTTGCGTTTTCCTCGTTAACAAAACTTTTGGTGTTTGTGTTATTTCTATTCCGCATTATATTTTGTTATATAATTGAAATATCACAGGTTGTGTGTTGTATCGATCAATTGTGAAATCCAACCTTTGGTTGTTGATTGGAAATTGATTGATCCTTGGATATTGGTGTTTGGTACCATCCAAGTTTATATCTCTTGTATTTGATAAAGACTCAAAGATTTCTATTTGTTTGAGTATAGATCAAATCGCGAGATAGAGATATTAACTCCGTGATATACTTTTTATTAAGATTGAGTCTGACTATCTAGTTGATTCTCTTAAAAGTATATTAGAGTTAGTACATACATATTGCTAATCGAAACATTGGGTGAGGTTGTTGTACCCCCGCATTTTCAATTGGTATCAAAGCAGGAAAACACATTTAAGACCTCAAAAGTCCGTGTTTATAGCGATCTGACTCTATGGACAGAGGTGCTATCTCTATTAACGTACCACCAGTCTTCGATGGCTCAAACTACTTATGGTGGAAAATTGATATGCGAGCTTTTCTTCAAGCGCGTGATTTTCAATCATGGGTATATGTTGTTAATGGCTATGATGCTCCCGTTGTGGCAATAGGTAATGCTACTGTTCCAAAGAATATTGGTGAATACAATGCTGCTGAGATACTTGCTGCAGAGCAAAAATCCGACGGTTTGAATGCCATTACCCCAAATCTTCAGCACCATGTGTCAAATTGCACTAGGTCTAAAGATGCGTGGGATATCTTAGAAACCGTATTCGAAGGAAATACCAGTGAAAAGGAAGCTAGGCTTCAAAACCTTAATTACGATTGGGAAAACCTTCGTATGGCAGATGAAGATTCATTTGATGAGTTTAATCACAAAGCGTCTGAAATTTTTAATGCAACTTTTGCATTGGGTAAGACTACTCCCGAAAAGGACATTGTGATGAAAATTCTCGATTATTGCCATCTAGATATGATTCTAAGAAGCATATCATCGTTGATGGAAATAACCTTGATAATCTCTCCAGAAATACGCTGGTTGGGAAGCTTAAGATCTTTGATCACGAGCATTCATCCAAATCTAAGGATGTTGCGTTCAAAGCACTAAAAGACACAAAATTACTTGATAAAAGTAAAAATGTGTATATCTCTGAAGACGATCACTCTGAGACTGATTCATCAGATTAAGATCTTGACAAATCGGCCTCGATGATCACAAGACAGTTTAGGGATCTTCTTTTGAAGAGAAGTAAACGGTTCTCCAGAGATAAGCCGAAAGCATCAGTCAAACCTCACAATCGTATTCCTCCTAAAAACAGGGACACAGATGAAACTGATGACGAGGATATGCCTCAGTGCTTTAAGTGTAAGGGATTTGGTCATTTTGCAAACGAGTGCTCAAATCGTAGAAAATATACTGGGAACAAAGGTCTTGCTGCGACACTTGATGAGATGTCTGACAATTATGATTCTGATGAAGAAAAAAAATCAAGTGTTGCTCTTCTATGTGAAAATATTGATTTTGATAATTTTAGCAATACATACATCAATATTGATAATCTTTTAAAGATAACCCAATCAAGATGGAATCATTTGACCTCTATTGGAAACTCTATGTTTAATGTTTCAAGATCAATTATGTGCCTAGCAGCTTGCTTATCTCGGGCACCTGAACCATCTTATACGTTGACATGCTCCTATTGTTCTCTCAAGGGTCATGAGTTTTCAAAGTGTTTCAAATACAAACACAAGATGAGATATGTCAACAAGCTTCAACGAAGAGCAGATCGTCTAGCTACCAAGCTTAAACTCGCGGAGAAAACAGCTAAGGTATGTAAGATCTTATCTTCCTCGAAGAAACTAGTTTCCAAAGATAGATTTAGACCATTAGAGAAACATGGTTTAAACATACGGAAAGGAAGGATTCCATGAATTCCAACCGAAAGGGTCATAGTGGATGATTTTTGTTCACCACAAAGACAACTTGATTGTGGTGTCTTTGTGCATCTTGTCTCATGTGCCTGTTAAAAAGAGACAAGATCTTGCACACCTAAGGCTTTAAAAATTAAATATATATATATATATATTTTTTTTTTTTTTTTTTTTTTTTTTAGCTTTGTGTTGTTTTGTTTTTGGAATTCCTTCATATCACTATTGATATTGAAAAGGACACGTATTGCCAAAAGAAGAGGGTTACTTACGACAATTCCACTCTTTATAGGGTTTGTGAGTTGTGCGTACACAAACCGTTTAAAGTTTTATAAAACCTACATTCCTTTTTTCCTTCTCTCGATACTCTTTATATCTTAAGACTGCTTGTTGAGATTTGATTGTGACTCCTCTCACAAAAACCGTGTTTTCATGGATACTCCAAGTACCATGTCTTCTGATGGGAAAGATGTCAATATGATTGTTAGGCTATCAATCACTAAGGAAAAAGAGAAATCTCAATTGTCTCCAACTTTAAAAAGGAAAAATAAGGAATGTGAGGAATCCAAGAGATGTTCCTTCAAACTCTCAGAAGTTTTCTGATGTTTTTGAAGAGTTGATGCTGGCAAGAAAAGAGATTTAGCAAATAAAGGCTTGTGTTTTAAGACCATTGGAAATTCAGAAGGACCTGGTTCGACATCATCATCCAAGAAGGTTTATTGGTATTGACTCCTTCCTCCATGAACCATATGTCCCAATGGCTGTTGACGACAAGGAGTTCGGGGACGACAAGGAATTTTTCAAAAGATCTTAATGTCTAAGAAACTTCTTAAAAGAATTTTTATTCTTGTTTTTGTTTAAGAAGGATAACTAGGGTTTGGAATAGCCATTATTGTGAGTACACATAGCTATGTCCAACGTTTTCATCTTTATGTTTTTAGGTTTATTTGTTTAAATTCTTAAAAAATTGTTTGGAAGATGATTTTTGTAGTATTAATCTTTATGGTTTTATATATTGCAATATGTTATGGGATATGTGTGTTTGCGTCCGTGAACTATTATTGTCCATACGATGTCAAAAGTTATCTCTTTCATATGTCGATATGCATGTATTGATAAAAGAATGAATGAACTTTTGACATTACAAAAGTTAATCCTATTGTGTCATTTATTGATGGAAGATAGGTTAAAATCTTTTGTTTACAAGGATTATGTCTATTATATGTCATTGTGCAAATAGTGATGGAAAATAGAATGAATCCTTGTATATTCCAAATATTGATCTTCCCTCGATCCATATTTTATGTATATATTGTGTGGCTCCAAAATATTCTTATGTGAGCATTTCCAACTAAACTAATCATAGATTCGTTTGTGATTATTTTAGTTGTGTATTAGATTAAATTAATCATGGGTTCTCTTGTGGTTAATTTAATTGAGAATTTTGGATACAAAATCATTTTGTGGTTTTTGGTGTCCAAAGAAATCCTTCTTTTCTTGTAAAAGTAAGGTCGATGTTGTTGTTCTTTCGGGAATGACATCAAATGGGGGAGAGTTCTTTTGAACTTGCGCTTAATTTCCATATCTTTGTGGGGAGTGCGGCTGTGGAATATTTGAGGGGTTATCTTGTATCTTTATAAACTCCGTGATGAATGCATTTAGCTTCGGCTTTATGATTGCATCTAAACAAAGTTGATATGTACTTTTCTTTGGTCTTGAAGTCTCTCCATGAAAATTTCATTAGGATCCTTTCGTACCTTTGCCAATTTTATTGACAAAAGGGGGAGAATTAATATGTAGTTCACACTACAAATACATATGGCTTTCGGATCATTATGTAATTAAGGGGAAGTGGTTTTCGTGTTGAGACAAAGTATTGACTAAGGGGGAGTGATACATATCACCATAGTATTGTTGTCAAAGTTGTGATACAATTGAACTTTGATGTTGTGTAATAATACTATGACATTGTATAACAATAATCGAGAGCTTATGTTTTCTCATTATTATGGCTACGGAACTTCAACAACTATGATGCTGAACTGAACATCTATGGAATCATGGGAGTACTTGGAAAAGACGAAGTTTTCGAGTAATGTTGAAGCACCTAGGGAGATCAAGCATGTGTACGAGAGCTACAAAGTTTTATCTATTTTGTAATTCATATGTATTGATAGTTTTGTCACTAAAATTTACAAAGGGGAAGATTGTTAGAGCATTGCTCGGTCGAACTCGCATGCGTTGCTATCTCAAGCATGTTTTTCAATATTAGTGATCAAAACTATATGTCTTGATTTCTAGTTTACTTATGACTAAGTCTCGGTCTAGGATAGTTAAGTGTAGTTGAGCTCAGAGACTCCATGGCGATTATCTTACAAAGACGAAGAACTACTCGAGAACCGGTGGAACTTCATCCGACTAAAAGGTATGTGGAGACTTGAACTCATATGTCACTCAAAAGTCTATCTACTCTATTTCATACTCTTGAGACAAAAGTCGTATAAGTATGATAGTTTTCATACATACACATTTGCTATTTCGAGCCGAGTTTACTAGCCTATCTTTTTCTCGAAATATGTGTTGGTAAGCTTTCGCTTTAACCACTTTTCATCTTTACCCGTGACGAAAGTCATGATGACGTTTCAATCTGAAAATAGCTTTGATGACGATAGTCGTGAATAACAATTGTTATAACATTATAGAAGAATGTTTCAATGATTGAAATGTAGAGTTGAGATTACCATGATGGATATAAACATATATAGTGTGTTCGCACATTAGTGTATAAATCCATGTACCTAAAACCAAGTGCGTGCATATGTGTGCATGTGGTATTGGTGAAGGAGACAGTTTGGGTAATGCGTACCGTATGCGTATTGGCGGAAGTTTTCTAACCGAAAATTCTGTTGAGTTTGTAGTTTGCAAACGGTTAAACCGGTCACCTTAGGTACGCGTACCCGCGTGTTTTCGGAACCGAAAATTTCTGCCGAGTTTGTAAACTCAACCCAGTAGCTAAGGTACGCATACCGTGACGCTGTGCCCAAGTCAATTATTTCTCAAATCGGTAGTTCATGAACTTAAAACAATAAATTATAAGGAATGCAATCTTTGCAAACCATGGCTATATTTTTCATGAATTGATTCAAATGAATCAAAATGATTTTGTTTCAATTGTGTCTATAAATAAAGACCTAAGCAATTGAACAACTCTTCAACTAGTTCTTATGAGTCATTTGAACTAGTTATGAGAAAGATGAATACGGTTAATATGAAAGTGCTCATATGGCTAACCATTGGTTAACTATTTGTGAACCAACTAAGTGTACACGTTTAGGTACGGTTACTCAAACCTAAATGAAATACATTTCATTTTGTGTGTGACAAGCTAAGTTTCGATCTAACGATTGAAAGATATTAGCTTGTATTTAATCGGAGTTTTCATCTAACGGTGAATATTGAATGCTTTGTTACCAAGGTAACTTAGATTGCAAGCCCCGATTTGAAAACTATATAAGGGAACTCTAGCAACTGGAAAAACTAATCCCCCACACCTCTGTGTGATACTAGTTGGTTTTGCTGAGTCGATTCTCTTTTAACCTTAGGTTTCTTCTCGAGACCCTGTAGGTTAACGACTGAAAGACTTCATTGGGATTATGAAGCCAGACAAAACTACTTCTCTTGTAGTTGTGCGATCTGATCTTGCCATTTTCTATTGTACGAGTTCAATTGAATAATTGACTTTAGATTATATCTTCGTTAGGGAAAGATAAAAAGAAATCACAAACATCTTCGTCTCATCGTTTGTGATTCCGCAATATCTTGTTTATTTTACCATACGATTAAGATTATTGTGAGGTGATTGATAATACTAGGCTTTTCTTCAGGAATATAAGTCGGGTTATCAATTAGTTCCTGTTCACCTTGATTTATCAAAAGACGGGACAAAAACTCAAAGGTTTATCTCATGGGAGACAACAGTTATCTATTATCATAGACTTTTTTGTGTGAATCTGATTTGTTTATTAAAGTCTCCGACTTTGGGTCGTAGTGACTCTTAGTTGTGGGTGAGATCAGCTAAAGGGAATCAAGTGCTTAGTATCCTCTTTGGGATCGAGAGACTTAAGGAGCGCAATGTGCACCTTGAATCGAGTGTGAGATTGATTAGGATTCAACTTCTGATCCAGGACAGAAGTTATTTTGTAGTAGGCTAGTGTATGTAGCGTCTTAATACAATGTGGTGTTTCAATCTGGACTAGGTCCCGGGGTTTTAAATTTGCGGTTTCCTCGTTAACAAGACTTTAAGTGTCTATGTTATTTCTATTACGCATTATATTTTGTTATATAATTGAAATATCACGGAGTTGTGCGTTGTATCGATCAATTGTGAAATCCAACCTTTGGTTGTTGATTGGAAATTGATTGATCCTTGGATATTGGTCTTTGGTACCATCCAAGTTTATATCTCTTGTATTTGATAAAGACTCACATATTTCTATTTGTTTGAGTATAGATCAAATCGAGAGATAGAGATATTAACTCCTTGATATACTTTTTATTAAGATTGAGTCTGACTGTCTCTAGTTGATTCTATTAAAAGTATATTAGAGTTAGTCCATACAGATTGCTAATCGAAATATTGGGTGAGGTTGTTGTACCCCCGCATTTTCAGTTATCATACCATCGGAAATAGCAATACTATCGGCAAGAGTACCAATGGCGACTCACACCGTACCAGACGAAGTAAGTCGTTTCGCAAACATGGATACTGAAAATGCGGGGTATAACAAACCACGTCTAACTTTTTCGTTTAGCAAACATGCATGGACTAAACCTTAATAAGATTCCCGAGAGTAACAACTAAATCAAGAAATAGTATTAAAGAGTTTTAACTCTTTCTCTACACAATAAGTAGTTAAACAGAAACGAATCAGAAACCCTAAACTGATTATAGCGTCGAGAGAACTTGGATGGTACCAAAGACCAATATCCAAGATCAATCAAGTCACAAACAAGATTGGACTTAACAAGCGTGATTGATATACGCACAACTGTGATATTTCAATTATATAAAAAAAATATAATGCCGAAAAGAAATAACACAAACACCAAAATTTTTGTTAATGAGGAAACCGCAAATGCAGAAAAACCCCAGGACCTTTGTCCAGTATTGAACACCATATTGTATTAAGCCGCTACAGACTCTATCCTACTGACAAATTAACTTCGGACTGGAATGTAGTTGAGCCCTAACCAAGTATCACACTGATTAAGGTACAGTCGCGTTCTGTATGCCTCTTGAATCTCGCAAGACCTAGCACTTGATTCCCCTAGTTGGCGTCCTTTTACTGACCCTAGAAGTTTTTTTCGACCTAAGTGAAGACTTATAGACAAATCGTCTCCCACGAGAAAAGACTTTATTGATTTCCGTTACGATCAAAGATCAAGGTGAAATAGGAAATCGAATGCAATATTCATAAAGCTCGAAGAAACCTTAAAATCGATCTTATGACCCTCGAAGAGGCGACCCTAGATTATTATTCAACTCACAATAAACTTAGATAATATATATAAGAAGTTATTGTGGAATCACAAAGTCTGAGACGAAGAACTTTGTGATTACTTGATATCTTACCTATCGGAGATAAACTCGAGATAATTTTAAAACAAAATTAAAACTCAGAAAAAATGATATTAAAGTAAGATCATGATACACGAACTATCAAAGATAAATAGTGGATCTGCTTTCACGAATCCCTAAGCGAAGTCTTTAAGTCGTTAAATCTAATTATGTTTCTCAGTAAAACTGAAACTTAGGTTAAGAGAGAATCGACTCTAGTTTGCAACTAGGACACACAAAAGTGTCGGGATTAGTTTCCCAGAACCAAGACGTTTTATTTATATAGACTTTCAAGATCGAAGTTTGCTTTAGGTTTAATAGCTTTGTAACCAAGCAAACAATATTCACCGTTAGATGAAATTCGACTTGAGATTCAAGCTAAGATAACTTGGTAATTAATTGATCATTCCATTCGTTAGATGGTTTAGCTTGATATTTACATACAAGGATATAAAATCTTAGATAAGGATGAACCGTACCTAAACATGTATAATGAACTAGTTCAATTACGGTTAACAAAGTTAGCCATATGAACCATATAAGCTTTATCATTTTCATCCAACACTTTTAGACTCAATTTGATAATCAACCATAACTTAATAGGTGATCAAATATGTCTAGTATGTGTTTTAGAGAATTGTTCAAATGCATAATATCTCACGAAATATATTTGAATGCATTTCAAAGTATTCGACCGGTAAGTATGTGTACTAGGTAATATACTATCACGTAACCATACTACCATATAGTTCACTCACCTCTCGCGTCTTGGTATGCATAATGGGTATGTGTACCATGTCTGCTGTCAAGAGCTAGTAATCTGAACTTACACTGGTATGTGTCGAAAAATGGATTTATTTTATAAATGAATATTCTTGTGAATTGTGATATTGGGAAGGAGACTGACTTAATATATACAACAAAACCGTTTTATAGCTAGTATGCATAATAAGTACTTAACACACAATAGCTCTGGAACTAACCTCGTTAAAACCTTGCGCCACAAGGACAAAACCTCGTGTCCAATTAAGAAAACTTAAAGTATGCATGCTTTCTTGTTTCAATTTAGTAGTTCAATAATTCTCGATAATCGATTTGAAACATCCTTAGAAGACGACAATAATAATCTTACACATATCACTAGATTATTGTTTATTAAATTTTCATAATAAATATCTTCTTAATTTTCCGTAATAATTGAAGAAACATTTATTATGAAATATCATTTATTATTGAAAATTAATTAAATCGATCATTTTTGACATAAAAATTTGTAGATTTACGGGGGTTAAAGTCAATTGGGATTAGTAGAGACATTCCGACGTTTTATGCAAGAGCTTTTGGGTGACTCTCTAGTGAGTTTAGAGATTTTGAGAGACTCTCTGAATGATTTTCAAGGAATTATAGGTGACAATAAAACATATATGAATTTCAACTTACACACATGAGACAAAAATATATTTATTTATTTTATAAATGAATATTCTTGTGATATTGTGATATAGGGAAGGAGACAGAAAATAGGGAGAAGAAGAGAGAGAATTCTCATTAATATATACAATAGACTAACATTGGAGCCTCTATTTATAGGGCTAGACACAAGGACATCCCAGTAATAAACGGGATTTGCCCTAGATATTCTTAACATAATTACACGTTTATAACTCCCCGATGACATTGTGTCTAAGCTAATTGCCTCGGAAATTCCATAAGGACAAAACCGATCGAAGGAAAAAGAGTACAATTAAGAAAACTTAGAAAAATTTGGACACGCAAATGTTGCCTCGTTAAAACCTTGACAAGGAAAACCCATTGGGAAAAACCTTGATGAAGGGAAAAGAGTACAACTCGATAAGTCATAAATGCACCTTTGATGATGATGGCGCTCCCACTGATGAGTACTTCACTTGGCTTGCAAATCTACGAATGACTTCCCAATTTGATGAACATATTTCTTGAATGCGAGAGATTCTTCTTCTTTCATCAACAAAATTGCTACTTGATGAAGTCTATTAGCAGTAGTAGTTTCTCGAATAAAACATTTCAAAAAATCATATTTGTTAGAAGAAAATCCAAATTCTTAGACCTCACTAAAACCTCGCCAAAAAAACTTGGACAAAGGTAAAAAGAGCACAAATATCAACATTTTGAAATAAAATAAATGTCATGTTTGCCTCGTTAAAACCTTGTCGAGAAACCACATGGGAAAAAACTTTACAACTTTTGACGATTTATGGATGCTAACTCATCTTTATGAGTATGAATCTTACAAGGATTACAAATTATAACATATTCTCCAAATGCAATACAAGTCATTCAAAGACTACCACGCCAAACGCATTGTCCATGGAGAACAGAATATTATTGAATCAATCCTAGGGTTTGAGTAAAAACTAAAACCCTTAAATCGTTAGAACGATAATATTTCGTAGAAACGCATTATGACAACACCATCCCGTAAATAACCCTTGGCAATTTTAAGGTGTTAAGTCTTGGATCCAAAATTGCGTCAATCGAGAAATCAATCCAACCTAATTTGGATTATATGCACCAATCATGTATGTCGATATTACTGTTGAGGGGTCTACAACCACCATCATTTATTTTGTTAGCTACGAAATGAATATTCGACAATTATTAGTTTATTATGACCCAACACAATTCTACGTCATATTATGATAGACTCTATCATAGCACTATCTATAGCATTTAGCAAAACGATGCGTTTTTTCTAGAAGTGATTGGATTTGCCTTTTCAAACGACATTAGCTTATGGAAAAGCTAAATGAGATAATTTCACGCCTATTATTTAATGGCAGCATTTATCGATTTGATTTAATGGGAGAGAAATTGATATAACTTTATTTAATTAACACCACCTTTTGATAGTGTATATAGTCTCCCCCGATTATGGCGGAAATAATTGGTTTAAGTAAAGTATTATCCGATTAATTGAGGACATATACTGAGAATAATTTCTAATCACTAAAAATTATCCGAAAAATGTAATCCACTTGATATACAAATTGAACAAAGCATGGATTTTATTGGTTACAACCAAAAAGATATAAAATATGCAAAAATAAATCTCCAAATAATTCCATGACCTCAACGACATGAGATTGTGGACACTTTATTTTTCAAAAGAAATTAAATTCAAGATCAATATAGTTACTACAAGGACTAATAATAATGGCTAACAAGCCAAAAGCGCACCCATTGACCTTCGTGTCCTAGAATATTCCATCTACAAGTGGAATAAACCCGAATTTTTGAGATTATTATAAAAATTAAAAAATTGCTCGATATCCTCAGAATGCAGCAATTCCTTTTTGTTTCATCGTTGTTTGCAATTCCGAATACCGTAATAACGATTTTTTGTCCCTTTAGGATCGATAGGAAAAACCAAATTTGTTTATACGTTTCTTTTTAAAAAAAAAAAGAAACTATCATCAGAAATATCCATTCGGTGGTTGATTAATGATGGTTTCTTATAGGGAATAATAGAAACCAATCAATGTTCCTTGCAAGGAATGGAACCATACTCTTTAGACCGAATTTATTTATATCTCATCTCCTAGTATTGAAAGAGGAGATAAAATCAATAAAGTCTTATAATCGTTTAAATGACAATGGGAAAAAATGCCGTTTTAGTCATCGTTTAATCCATTTTATGGTTACGGATAGTTTCTTGTAAACGAATAGAAACAATATATAAAAAATCACATGATCTTCCCTCCGATGGAAGAAGATACCAAACTTAATTGAGGTTTTTAAACCATGCACATGATTAATAACCGTATAGGTATTTCAACTACGACAACACCAATTTTGGTGATTATAGTTTCTTTTAGAAGGATAGAAACTATAAACCATCTATTGATGGATTTTCTTTTTCTTTTATTCTTTCTCAATGAAAAAATAGAGAAGAAAGAAAATCAAATTTGATTACCCATATATTACGATGTACGATAATATCAATTACGTACTGCAGCTATAATACTAATTATTAAATAACTGAAAAATATTAAAGAGTGGAAAAAATAATAATCTCAACAGTATAAACAAAACTAAATACCATAGTTTCGTGTCCGTAGAAAGATACCACGGCTTTTTTTCTTCTTTTTCGGATCGAAGGCTATCTTTTCTTTGATGACTAGTTAAACAAGGTATTGATCCAACCAGTTGAGTACTTGCAAAAAGACAAATAAGTGTTATTAAAATAAAACAAAATTAAATCAATATTAAAAGCATTAGACGGAAAGATAAAACAAGTTTGTTCCAATTCCACCGTAGAAAAACTAAACCACGTATGATATATGTGACGAAACGTTAATTGTTTTTATAAAGCAACGACGTTTTGATATTTAATCTCATTAATATAAACAAAGACTAACATTGGAGCCTCTATTTATAGGGCTAGACACAAGGACATCAAAGTCTTTGCCTAGATATTCTTAACATATCACAAATATATGAATATTTCTACATTTTTCGACATAAATTAAAACGGGGATTTGAATCTCTAAAACTTAAGACAACAAATTTTTTTTCATTTTTTATGAATTTAATTGACTTTGGTTATTGTTTTTATTGTTTTGATATTTAATCCTTAAGTTCAAAATATCACCTAAATCAAATAAGATTTCAAATGACTTTCGGGGAGTTCCCAAAATCTATTTATTCCATTGAGATTTTTGGAGAGTCTCCCAATGTCTCTTGTTATTGGATAGAGACTTTTTAAGTCATTAAATTCTCTCAAACTCCATGTTATTGGATTAGGATTCACTCCAACACTCCCGTTATTCGAAAAGAGAATTAAAAGTCATGGACTTGTGTTTTCAGAGATTTGGAGAGACTTTTTTTAGAAAATAGGCATGGTAGAAATCTCTCCCAAAGAGATGATATTTTGAGAGACTTGAAAATTTTGGGAATTTTTGGTTTTGGGAGTGAACTAATTTTTTTCTACCTCCCTTTTTGGTTTTGGGAGGCTCCATGTGCCATTCTTTTTCCATAGTAACATTTATGCGTCCATTTTTTAGACTTTCACGAGTCGTATAGAAACTTTTGAGAAAGCCCTTAGGTTATATGCCGATGCTTTAACAGCCAATGTTGCCGCCACAACTTTTACATATCAAGATCTTGCGTATGCCACTAAACAAGAATTTATGTTACGTGAAGGTGAAAACGGTGGTATATCAAGTCTTTGCAACTGTGTGAGAACCTTCCCCTCTTGCTTTGACGAGGCGAAAAAGCATTTGCAAATTATTTTATTTTAAAGATTACGAGATAATTGATACTCAAGATTCTAAGTATGATATGCAAGTTTAGTTACTTCGCATAGGTTAATTTTTGTTCCATATAATGCTAAGATCTATGATATACATGTATGATTTAATTATTTTTTAGAATTTTTTAGATTTTTATTTAGAATTTTTATTTAGAATTTCATGCACATCTTTTATTTAGAATTTTTTTTGTTTCCTTTCATACGTATGATTTTCCATTTATAAACACATGTATTATCTCAAAGTATAATATACTAATCAATTTTCGGGAGATATTATACATTTTTTGTATTTACAAATCACAAAGACTCTTTACAAATCTCATTTTTTTTGTCTTTACAAGTTATAAAGACTCTCTAAAATACTCTCATAAATCACTAAAAGTCTCTAGATTTTCAGAGAATCTCAGGGAGTCACTCAAATTACAAATCTACGAAGGTCCATAAAAATCTTGTTTGACTACCCCATGTTAGGAGAGACTTTTTTTTAGCCATTTACGGTATGTTTTGTAATAAAAATCTCTACAAGTCTCTCAAAACCATAAATCACTAATTTCAAATTCCAAATCCAAGTCTCTCCATAATTCCAAATCCAAGTCTCTCCAAATCCAAATCCAAATCCATAAAAAATTAAAAGTGCTAAATATCCCTCGGAAATGCGAAAATTCCCCATTAAATTAGCATTTGCAATTGGCTTAACCAATAATAACGATATTTCATCCTTTAATGAATGATGAATAAAATAGAGAAAACGCTTCTTTATAAAAATAATGAAGCTATTATCGTTATTTTATTTCTAGAGAAAAATAATCTCGCTTTTTGGTTGGTGAATGGTTTCTTGTAAACAAATGGAAACCAAAAATAAGAATCGCATGATCTAAATACAACGGATAAAGATACCAAATTTAATTGGCCGTAGGTTTTTCAACCATGCATGTGATTCATTATCGTAATGAGGATCAAGTCCGAACCAACACCAATTTTTGGTGATTATAGTTTCACTAGAGTAATAGAAACTATAAACCAGTTTAAGATGGATATTTTTTTTATTTTTTTCTATAGAAAATTAGAGAAGAAATAAAACACCAACTTTTGGTGATTACGGTTTCATTAAAAGGTATAGAAACTGTAAACCATCTTTTGATGGATTTTTTATTTTTCCTTTCTCTATGAAAAAGATATTATAAAAGAAAAGAGATCAATTATATTTGAAAAATTTGATCACTCGCACCTCATAAAAGAAAATACCATGGTTCAACCAATGGATTTAAGTGCACCAAAAAAGAAAAAAAAATCGAAAATAACCATCCGAACTCTCGTGGTGTATGTCGGACATATAAGATCCATTATAAAGGAACAATCCATCATGCTTAGGCCATTTTGACCGAGCAAACGCATATAACTCCTTTTCTCTTTGTTAAAACCAAAGAGTCACATGGCAAATCATCAAAAGAGTATAAAATAAAAATAAAAAAATCAGTTAGAGAATTGAATAATCTGAAGCGTTGGATGTATGGGTACTGTGCTTCCTGCATAGTGGATACCTTAAGAGGTCTAAGACTTTAATCCAAGGTTAGCACCATCAGTTTGTTTGATCACATATCCATGAACTGGTCACGTCACAACAATCAAACTTAAAAGTCAAATCACATGAGTATTAAATATAAATAATATACCAATCAACACAAATAAAATATAGAAGTATGGAAGAAAAAAAATCCCGTTTTATCCTCTTTACGCCAGCAACAAGATTGGATCTCCAAAAATCACTTATAGCCAGCAGTTTTCATACACAACTTATTATTAGATGCTCGGTGATTAGAGCTACGTGCTGATAACGTGTTGTAATATAGAAGAAGAGAAACAAGAGACACAAAATAGAGGGAATGAAGAAAGAGAAATTCTCATTAATGTGTATATGTTAACAAAGGTTTGGGACTCTATTTATAGAGTTTAATACTTGGTTCCCAAGTAATAGGGTTCCATTAAAGTGGGCATCTATATAATAAACTGCCGTTTATAACATTATCGACTAACAAGAGACTAACAAGAGATTTTAGAAGTCTCTAAAATTCTCTCAACATCTCCACAAATCTCAACTGACTAACCCCTTATTAGCTTTCCGGAAAAGAAATCCGTACCACTATTTATCTTGCCTAAGTTGTCCAAACTATGCTTTATAAGTTTGAATACACACCATTACAATGAGATTCTACAACAATCTGCTCAACATAATAATTATTCTTATTTTGAAATTACTTGATTACTAATAAAATAAAATTTATTATAAATGAAATTATTATCAAGTTTTTCATAACTAATGATTGGATTTGACTAAAAGACGAATAAATGAACTTCACGTTTAGTTTATTTTGATTTTCCAATCCAAAATTAATCATTTATGGTGTGTCCGAAAGTGTCCAATTAGTATCGCCAAAATGTCTAATGTCGATTTGTACAAGACACGTGATGTGGCGTGTCCATCGCGTGTCGGAAAGTGTCATAACCGTCGCGTGTCCGACACGCTTACGGCATCTTTCTAGGCATGTCTGTGCAACATAGCAAACTGTGCAAAAAAAGACTAATACAAAGAAGCAAAATACATCAAAAAAAAAAAAAAAATTATTGTTCTCAATTTCTAATGAACAACGTAATGTACCAGACTTGAATATGGTTGAAGAAAATGTTCAAAGTCTAAACATAGAGCCTAGTAGTTGCCCTGCTTGGAGTTTGAACACAAAATACAGAAAAGTCCGAGATGATCATGAAAAGAAGTTAGGAAAAAACTTGGGGAAGGATGGTGACATGGAGGGGAGATCAGGAAAACGAAAATCAGAATTTTGGAGATGGAGACGAAGAAAATACCAAAACATTAAAAAGCATCACTGAAATTGCTTTTACTTTCTCAACCAAAATTTGAAACCATACCAACATTCAGATGAAGTTTGAATACACGCTTGCTTTTTTTGTATGGTTGTTTCAAAACTAACGATCCAAAGAACAAATTAGGACTGGTCTGGGGAGGAGAGAGAGTCCTCACTAGAGTTCAACACGTTGCCAGCATGCCATTTGGTGAAAGCTTCCTCGAGTACTTCCCGCATCCAAGGATGTCGACAATTTTGGCTGCCTCAGGAATTGTTAGCCATGTCCGCACTCGGGTGCTCTGCTCTGGCCACGAATTGAGCTGCTCTTTAACTAACAACGCAAACATAGCAGCTTTACACAATCCTTCGGGACTGAATTCATCTTGATGAGTTTTGCTCTTGAATTTGTAATGCCCAAGATTTTTCTGTAAAATCGATAACAAAAGCAAAACCTTACTGATATGACCGAGAAATGAGAAACAAAAAGCTTATTAACCTCGTGATATAACTGCCGAAAACACAAGGGTATCAACAAGAATTTTATGCATCACTGCAGTTTAACATACATATTTCCTCACTTCAACTGAACCACCCAAGGGCCACACAACATAAAAGGAAAAGCAAATCAATCACATTACTAGAAGAAAACCAACAAGTAAAATGCAAATCTAAGATTTAGGGTTTCGCTAAGTGGTTTCAGTGTACATCATTCAATATCATGATAACCCACAAAAATGACAAAGGTAGCAAGAGAAATAAAAGCGGTAGGGTAGATGCACCGGTGCATCAAGGAAGATAAGTATAAGTGCACGCTTGTGTTTGATTTAAAACCATGTGATAATAATGGAAGTTTAACTCTTGATCAACATAATTTAAAGATCATTTTCTGTAAAATCCAGCCATCAGATAATTTACCAGTGATCATAAATAACAGTCTGAAAAAGTATAAGAAACTAATAAAGAGTATCACAAACACATTGGAAATGTTTGAAATTTCATAAAAGTGCAATAGAAAGAGCTCCAATGGCTTATGTCTCAATGAAAGACTCATTAAAGAGGCAGAGATGACAGATAAGACATAACTAACGATTGATCAAATGCATGCCGCAGAAGCTGACATGGTGAAGAATTTGGATGTCAGGAATGGGTATGTGATACCACAGACCATTACAAGTATACATATGACATGCTAGAGGGAACATAGTTGAGAATGAGAGCAGCAGTTAAGGTAGAAAAGTTCCCACAACAATATCCCCATGAATCCCTTTTTCTGGATACTTAAAAAAAGTAACATTAGGCCAAAAGAGTGCACAACTTACCATCATAACCCCACGAACACCAGCTTCTTCTAAAGCTTCCCGTGCTGCTGCCTCCTCAACAGTTTCATCATTCTCCCATCCTCCTAAAAAGGATCCAATAGAACTTATGAATCAATGTTCAAGTTCTACGTACTTAAATTCGAAGTTTTAATATTAAGAAGCAGAACAGCTACAGAATTTTGAAATTATAATTAGTATGGAGTTAAGTATCAAGTCCAGATTTAGAAAACAAAAAACGGTTTAATACAAAATACAATGTCTTCTGCATCTCTTATGATGATGCATCCAATAAGTTAGTATTGGCCGAAACTATGTTTATCCCCCAAGTTGCACACCCAAGCAAATGTATCAGGGATTTGGTCACTAAAGATATGTGAAAATCTAACTACTTGACTCTAATTCGCTGTGAAACAGTCCAGAGCCATTCACCCATCTTAGTCAGTAAGCTATATTAGCTTTTGGATTTCTCACCATTACATCTACATTAAGGAAATTTCCCACCCATCAATATTAAATACACTTAAAGATCGTCACATAAAAGACCTAAAAGAGTTGTAATTACACCACTAGTTTTTAACAGCATACTTAGTAGTACTGAAACTAATATTTGTTCTACCTTGCTAACCAATCAAGAAACTTTTCACATAACCTCAATCAATGAGTATGAGTATGAATCTGAAGTGCTTATATCGTATACATAGCAAAGAAAGGAACTAGCCCACCGAGACTTCCATTGGATTCACAAAATGGAAGCGTAATCATAGAAATAGAATTAAGATTATGCTCTAAAGGATATATCTTCAAGGGATGGAAGACTTAGAAGCTTTACAAGAGCTAAAATCAGATTTCTGCTAGTAGTCTGGCTATAACCCCAGCTTTAAATCTCACCTAATGTAGGAACTATATAAGATGAGATCACAAATCTAGTTTGTTATCAGCCTAACAACTCAACTAAAGTAGTCAAGTAGAGGAGCAGTATTAACTAGGGAATAAGCAGGTACTAAAGCTTCTCTTATTACCATTTGGAATTTGATATTTGCCTAAAAACAGAACAAGAAAGAAACTGAAGTCTTAATAGATGGAGTCAACATTTCTATGATATACAAGCCGACCAATCCGAATACAGATAACACTGGTTATTAGATTTCTAAGCAATGTGTTGCTACAGAGAGACTGTTACTTCATGTCTAAACAAACATAAATAAATAAGCACAATAGAATGTAACCATAACGATGATAAAATTACATTTTCGCTACATTATACCTTTGGAAACAAAAGTCCTGGCCCACTTGATGAGTTGATCATAAGAACCTCAACAATTTTTTTACAATTGGAATCTCCACTGTCATCTTCTCTGTACTTAAAAGGAATACACCTGCCAAAATCGCATTGCATTAGTTCCTTCTTCTAGTCGTTCATATAGGGTATAGACGAAGTACAGCATTACAAACAGCTATTATACATCAAATTTCCAAGAATCATTATACATTGGAATCTTCAAGATACATTCACATTCTTATAATGTCTCTCTCACTCTCTCCTGCCTATATTGTCCTACCAATATCGACCTATAGTTAAATTACTGGTGATATATACATCATGAAGATCTTAGTACTTCACTGATGATTTTCAAAAGCACATGTACATGACTACAGATTCTTTTGACGGAGTTAGGGTTCAAGTAACCAACAATGCAGAAACTAAATAAAGGAGAATGGCGTCGATAACTAAAGAATTAAGGCCATTATCAACACCTAATCTATCATTAGCCAAGTAAACTGAATCTAAGGGAGAGATGAATGATAAATCAGATTAATCCGAAAAAGAAAAACAAGCAAGAAACTGATAAATGATTTCAACAAAGAGTGGTGAGATTGATTATTATACCCAGCGACAAGGCGACAGCCATCCTGGTAACGCTGCTGATGTCGACCAGTACGCGCAACCAAATCAGACATCCTTGTTCTTCAGAAAACTATTACTAATCATCTCCTCTTTGAAATCATCGCCACCATTTTAACAACACGTTTTTCTCACATTTGATTTGATTCTGAATGTTTTTCTTTATGCATGATTTGATTTCCAAATGGACCACCCCTATCAAACAAGGGGCGCCTACTAATATTATTATTATTAGTTTGGACTTTGGAGGATAAAACAAAATCAGAACAGCAGCTTTTGAAGGATGGATATATGGAAAACCAGAAATGTTAGTTAGAGAATAGGGTAAAACAATGACGAATCAATCCTGTAACAGTGGCGGAAAAAAAGAGGCAAAAGCTTGTGTTTCTTTTTAGAGAGGTTGCTGATGATGTGAGGGATGAGGAGGGCAACCGAGAGAACCAACCCTAAACGGTTGATATCCGTTCTGTTTTGAGGCTGGTAAACTCGTTCTTGAATCACTTGGCTTTAAACCATCAGGGGTTAGCCCAGTTGGCGGAGCCTGACTCTCAAGTAGGAGGTCAGCGAAGTTTCTTAATGTATCTGTATCTTCTTTCCTATTAAAAAAAAAAAGAATCACGTGGCTTTGCTGGTGGCATTCCGTTCTGTTTGAGGAAATAACGGGTTACGGGGCAGGCTGGCTGACACACTATATGTGAACCGTATGAACATAGTTTTTAAAATCTTACTATTCACGATTCGACCCTTACGATTCACTTCAACATTTTTCTAAGATGATTCATGAGTCTCGATTAGTAGAATAAAACATTCATGGCATTTTGTTGATAAACCATAATAATGCTAGGAGAATATGGATTTGGTGGGATCCTGAAGTTATGAAGGTGTACATTCGCATTTCTCTTCCCAGGACTATTTTTTATAGATGTTTTATATGGTCAAAGTTTTCATTATGTGGGTACTATGGTGTATGGCGAAAATGATTTGATTCTAGAAGGTTGTTGTGGGAAGAAATAATGCTTTGCTTCTTTTAATAAGAATTCTGGATTTTCTCGGAGTGATTTTAATTCAATTTTAGAAGTAAAGATAATCTACAGGCGAGAAAAGTGATTACTAGATCTCAATTTACTGATATATGGGATTGTTCTCAATGTGCTCATATTTTATATTTAAGGTTCTCTCGTTGTTTCTATACCTGGAACCAATAGAGTGAAGTTAAAGTGTTGGTTAAACTTGACAGAATGATAGTTAACTTTGAGCGGGATTTCACAATTTAAAAATCTTGTTGTATAGTTCCTTCCTCAGTGTTATCTGATTAAATCCCCAGTGTGGTCACTTGTTCTGAAGGGAGAGTGCATGGTCCCCACCTTTTCGATTTTGTAAGAAAAATTGCGAGGTAAACTTGAGTTCTTAGAGTTAGTGAGAGAGGTTTGAAATCATCATGTTGTGGGTAATCCAATGACGAAACTTGTAACCAGGACTTAAGAAGGTGAAGAGAAAGATCATTGAATGAAGAATTGTTAAATTTAGAAGAATTTTTTTGAACAAGTGGCTACCGAGAAAGATATGTTAAATCTGCAAGTTCAATTGGAGGCTTCTCCTCTTTGTGTCAATAATGCTAGATTGGAGATAAACATAGTTAGAATATATGCTAAGTTAGCTAGACGTGATGAGCTCTTGCGATTAAAATTATAAAGTTCATTAGATGGGTGTGGGAGTTTATCTCTTGCATTGGTTTGGAAGTTAATGTTTTGAAAATTTCTCTTTTATATTGCAGAGTTCAAGAGGAGGGGAAATGTTTAATTCTTCGATGTTGGGTTACTGTGGAGGGGAAAATGCATGTCATATATTTCGAGTCCTTTTTGATCTCTACTACACCCTCATATGTGGATTGTTTACCTCTTATTGTTGAGGTAACTAAGAGAATTAGGTCATGAAAGTCTATATTTTTAATCTAGACATGGGAGACTCTTACTTATTCAAGTTGTTTCAAGTGATATATTTTTAGTCTTTTTGTTTTTTATGTTGCCTATAAGAGTTATCAATGAGTTTAATACTACCTAGGATATTTTTGTGGGATGGAGCTGAAATAGATAGGAAATATTACGTTGTTAGCTTGTCCCAAGTTTGTGTTAGTGTATAATAGGGAGGTCTGTCAAGGACTTGGAAATTACAAATTTTTTTGTTAATCTTAGACATATATGAGAGATGATATCTTGTACTATTTGGACTCATTGGGTGTAGATGAATTTGGTTAAGAAAAAAATATTTTTGATTATCAAAACATGATTGTTTTTGGAGTTGGAGAAGGATTTTGAATTATAAGAGATTTTAAAGGCTTCTTTTTCACTATTATGAGGAATGGTAACTTGACCGGTTTCTCTAAAGGATTTCGACATCCTAATGGGAGATTATGTGATTGGTTTCCTACTAGTATCTCTCTCAACTTGATCCAGGGGGAATCCACAAAGTGTGCTGCCGGTGGAGTTACTTTTGGCCCGTAAGTTTTTAAAGAAACTAAAACTTCGGGGTGTAGTTTTCAATCAATATCATTGTTGTGCCCCACAATTTGCGAGAATCTTTCGTATAAAATGATACCTTCGAAATTAAATTCATCCATGATTTCATATCCAAATCCACGTAATAGAAACTACCCAAAAATCCCTATTTTATCGTAAACAAAATGATTCCTTTAGTTTTGAACTTCATATGAAATGCTAAGGGCTTAATCGATTTCATTCTACACCGATCCCATTTCCAAGGAAGAAGAAACAATAATGATTAATAGTGTTTCCTTTTTATAATCACAATTCCGTAGCCAACACCAAGTCACTTTGATTCGCACTTGAATGCAGTCACCACTTTGTCTGTTTTTTACCAAATATCAAAGATCAAGAGCAAAACGACTTTTCTCCTTCTTCTTTGTTTCCTCCAGGTCATTTACACTCGACAAATTTCAACTCATTTTCAATTTTTCTCATGGTCATCCAAATCCAATTGATGCACCGAGAAAAAATCATTTTCCATGCATTTTAAACTCTTCCAAATGTGATTGATTCATCTTCTTCGTGCAAAACAATCCCTTAACGGACAATGGAAAAAGGTATTTCCTTTGCATATAATTAAACCCTGGTCTTAATTGTTTTTACACGATGTGCATTTGCTGGTTCCAAGAGTGATTTTGCAACGACGATCAAATTTTCCGTTACTTTTGATTTATGTGTATTACCTACAAAAGCAATGAAATTTAGTTTATTCACCAATTAGTTAATTTCCACATTATTTTTTGCTGATCGATGATATTTGGATTATTATGATGGCGGTTTATCATCGTTTTTTCAATTACATTTTTAGTTATGATCTCCCAAAATAAATTGTTCCCCCATTGAAATTTTGTTCTGGATTCGCTTGGCCGACTTGATCCATAGGAAAGTTTAATGGTTGGTCATAACATTGAGGGAGATAAATGGTTTATTCCTATTATGGAGGATGAGGTGGATTGTATCCTTGAACCTTTGGAGTCCATAAAACTGGTTAACTCGGAGGATAAACTGCTTATCTAGACAGCTAGAAAATTCTGAGGAATTCTCTATGAATGGTACTTACTCTGCTTTGAGTCCCATTACACCTGCAGTTTATTGGTCTAGGACTATTCGGTTCAAAGGAAAGATCCTTAAGCATTCCTTTATAGCTTGGTTTGCTTGTCATAGAAGACTGAAGATTATAACAATTTTTTTTGCAAAAGGGGTTGTTGAAACTACAAATTGTTTATTATGTCAGTCTGAGGTGGAAGATGAAGAATACTTGTTCAGTAAGTGCTCCTTCTCTTTTGACATTTATAAAGGTCATGTGATTAAGTTAGGTTATACTAGAGAACCAAGTGGAGTATGGGATCTTGAACTAAATTGGTATGTTGAAACCTTTACTGTCTCTGGTCACTATTAAGAAGTTGGTGTTGTGAAGTTCCATTTATCATATTTGGAAGGAAAAAAATAAATGATTGTTTACTTTCGATAGTTGCTCTCTTTAGTGTTAGCTATCGATTACTATGATGTCGATTGAAGGAAAGAATTGCACTATGGCGAATAAAAAAATAATTGCATGTTGATGACAATTTCCCGCTCCCAAAGAAGTAATGATAAATATGGATGGTTATAATACTAATAATTAGGGAGGGGGGAATTGGGATTTTACCGTAGAGCGGTGAATTCATGTTGTTGCGGTTATTGGCGGATCATGTCGTGAGACTGCTTCCACTCATGAAATACAAGGTGCAGAGTTAAGTTTAATGTTGGTTGTGCGGCTGTGGTTTCCTAAAGTTCATATTGACACATATTCTATGAGTGTGTGCCAAAACCTATATGGAGCATTTGTCACTTGTAGAGGAAAATCAGTAAGTTGAGAAGCCGATTTAGAAGAGCAATATGTTTTTCCATGTGTACAAAGAGACGAATATGACAACACATTTGCTTGCTGCGATTCAAAAAAACTATCCTTTACCGCTTATTACGCTTCTGACAACGAGGTTGCTCAAATTTTGTTTCTAGCTAATTCTTACCACATGCTAAACGGATTTTTTTTCCCACATTCCCGTCTACTTAAAAACCCTAGAACGAAATCCGTTTGTCGATCCTTGCTCCAATCTCGTGATTCTCGTTTTCTCAATGTCTTTATGAATACCATTAATTGAGTCATGTTCTCTTGACTTGGTATAACCTCATTAGTCCAAAATGTAATTACTTGATATGGGTATCAAATCATATTATGCTCCTAACAGGTTTCTCCTTGCCTAACTGACTCCTAAGCAAGAGACGAGAACATGATTCACGAGAAATCTATTTGCAAGCTGATATGCAAAATATGCTCTTAGATCTTAATCTAATCATAATTTTGATAATTGAACTTATATATGGAGGAATTTCATGCATTGGTAATGATAATCTAAAGAAGTTTATCTTACGATGGGCCTTGGACATAAAGGCCTTTTGCATATTTCCTTGAACGGTTGATGTGATTTTCAATTGAGTTGTAGTAAAAGGTTCGTTGAGACTTGTGAAAGCAAAAGATTTTAGACTTATAAAACTTAAAAAACAAACAAAACTTAATATAAAAAGTGATTTCAAGATTTAAAAATGGACCAAGGCTCCGGATTCCACTATTCCTCCTAATTGATTGGTTTATAATGATATTTCAAGAATTATTGTTAAGCTCTTTTTCTCATTAATTCACTATTAATCTATATGGTGTCCAAACATTAAATTGCAATCCATAAGCATGAATTATCAAAGAATTGATTCTAAGCATAACACATCGAATTGATTCACAACTAATTAAGAAAACCAATTTTATCTTTATGTTGATCCTAGTAAATTAAATAAAATAAATAATTAAAGAAATTATAAAAGAAATTACCAATCAAGCATGAGTGAATAGTTTCCTCATTGCCTCGGTCAGGGTATTTTAGCCGCTCATCATGTTGAAAACCCTCTCAAAGAATTTATTTATGCTCAAAAATGGTTTACAAATGATGAATAAGGGAGAAATAATGAAAAATCGGGTTTGTAACAATTATTTTTGTTACAAACCGAACTACTTCTGAACGATAAATGGTAAGCGTCGTTGTCATCAGTAGCAAATCGATCAAGCTTCTTGTGCGTCTTATGTTCTTCAGCAATGAACGACTGCCTCTGGTAGTCTTTTGTTCTTCGTGTTCTTCAGCAGCAGCAGAAAATGGTGTATCCTGCCACTTGATTTTCTCGACTCTGTGATGTTCTAAATTCTCCCTAACCTCTCTGTCCCCTCTCTATGGCAACCAAACACCCTTTATATACTCGACAGGGCCAAGAATATCCCCTCATTACTCCGGAAAATCTTTCCAAAGCTCGGCAGTAAATAAAATTATCTCCGAGAAGTTTTCTTTCCAATCTTGTCTTCTTAAGCTGTTTTCTCTGGCTAACATGTTCTAACACGTTCCTTATTCTTGTCTGACAGCAACCAACATGTTTTACCCATGAACAAACTTCTCAAAATAACTCGGAAATTAAAATAGAATATCCGAGAATATATTTCATCCCCTGTTTGATGATTTCTTCCATTATTTACGTGCATGAATCAAGTACCTTTCCTGTTTTAGTGTAACAACATCATTCCAAGTCAAATCCGAGGAAAGCTCGGCAATTAACACGTCTAATTCTGTCACTGAAATTTCCGCAGCTGCCAAGTCAATTTCCCGCCTTTTTCTTCACTTTCAAACGAAGAAGGTGGTTGCCCCTTAACCGAACTAGGGGTGCGAATAACAGCTGCCTTGAGGGTGCCCTTATCCAAAATGAGGGTGCCTTTATCACTTTTCTCTGGGGGTCCAAATAGCACTTTTTGAGCAACTTTTTCCACACAAGTGTAATTCTCCAATAACACCTAAACAAACATAAAAACACCAAAATTAGTACAAAAATCGAGACTAACAATAGACACACTGAGGACAAATCAGACACAAAAATGTGTCTATCAACGGTCCAAGGGATACGTGAACCTTAGTAGATGACTTTTTAAAGACGTAATTGGTTTCCTATTCTTCGTCTAAATTTTGATCATGAAAAGTATATAGTTGATAGCGTCCCTTGAACTATATTTATACCGCAAAAACTGGACAACTTAAAGAGACCTCATAAAACAATTGTTCTTACTTGAAGAGGATGGTGTTAGAGAAGAGCTTGGTTGAACCCACCAAGTGTTGGTATGTCAAGTTTGGTTGTCATATTTTAGTGTACTATAGACAACTTCGTATAGGTTAGGCTAGAAATATTAGGATTATGAGACATACAAGTATTACTCGAAGACTTGAAGAATGTGAAGAAGTAACAAGCTACATCGACGACATCATCCTTCCTCTTGAGGTTAGTAATATTGTGACTTGAACTGTTTCATTCCTAACGTATCTTTCAAGTCGTGTTATATTGAAAACATAACTGCGAAGCTGTGAATGATTATACTCTAGCAGACATAGTGTTAAGGAATTAGAATACGAAGTATAATGCTTATCTTTTGAACTTTGTATATAAAACATCGACATAATCGTATGAATGCTATTGTGATTATGTGTATGGGTATGGGTGAAGATTTCGTCCTAGGAAACAATGTTTACATTCGTTTAAAGGAAGTACATTCATGAACTTGTTTTATGAATCGAAAGGGAAATCGCTAGGCTTATTGGTATTGTTATTCATTGCATATCTTTGGATTACCAATATGTATGAGTTAGTATAACCGATCATAACTTGTTATGTATCTTGGTAAAACTAGTCACAATGCCTGAATTATGTATTGCTATGACTTTTATTAGTGTAACCAATCCTAAGTAATCACCTAAGATGGTATGATCGATATTTGTAATTGGCGTGACCGATCCTAGTAATTGGTGTGACCGATCACAAAATAATGTCTAATCGATCCTTGTAATTGGTGTAACCGATCCAGTAACTGGTGTGACCGATCACAAGTAATACCATGAGAATATGGTATCTGGTCCTGGTAATTGACGTAACCAATTTGGTAACTGATGTAACCGGTCCCAATAACCATATTGAGGTAGAACCAATCCTTGTGTTTGGTAGAACCGTAAACCCATGACTAGTGTGTTGATTTGATCAATCACATAGTTCTTGGAAATCATATGAACCAGTTCTAAACTTGTTTTGAAGTGTGGTATAATCGGTTCCAAGATTGTAAATATGAAAAAGGATTTACAAAGAAATAAGATGTCGACATAATTTGAACATGTTCATTAACTCTTATCTTTTATTGTTCAAAGATATTCCTTAATAACTCAAGGAGATCCTGGGACCAAATAAGTTGAGAATCTTTTAATTAAGGTTGTTAATTTTATATGCTTTTAATTAGCAGCAATTAAAATGCGTATCTCTGGAAAATAAAAATTGGTAATGTGCATTTACTAATTGGAGATTTTCTAGTAGGATATCGGTTAATTTTGGACAGAGCGTTTCTAGGAATTATGAAAACCGATTTTGGGAATTTATTGCATATCTTAAGAATATTAGGTTTAGGAAATTCCTTGGTCTATAAATACCCAAGTTTGCATTTCGAGCAAACTATCCTAAGAGCCACCAAAACTACCTTGTTATGTTGTTACTAGTGGAGCCGTCTATCCCTAATTAAAGCGAAATCTCTTACGACCGCTCGTTTAAAGACTTCTATGGGATCAAGAAGCTCTACGAGTACCGTTGGTGGAAACTAGATAATTGCAGTATTATTAGTTTTCGATTTGATTGACTAGTTTTTGATTGCAACTAGTTTGTTTATTCTTGAGAATCTTCTCCTCTGATATAAGATTCACTCAACCTAGATCGCAGTGTCGACGGGATCTTTAGAACTGTTTGTAGATCTAAATACGTCTTGTGATAATCCATTGTTAACGGACTCAGTTAACATGCGTGATTAATCACAAGAGATTCAAGTTGTTGTGTGCGGTGTTTATTAAAGATTTAAGAAGATTTGAAGACGAAGAAGATTTCTTATTTGGGTTCATAATCTTTGGTGTGCACAAAATTGATCGGTTGGGATCCAACTATAATCGCTTATCTTTTATAGATTTGATTGATTAGTTGCGTAGATCGGCATTATATTATATAGTATCTTGGTAGATACTATTTTTGATTACGAAATCTAAACTCGCTACTTTGGTAGTTGTTGGATAGATAGATCTAAACCCTACAAAGGAGTTTATTGGATTAAACATAAGAGCCTTTGTCTAACTCATATCACTTGAGATTGAATAGAGTTGTGTTGATGGTGGATTTTCGTTTAAGGTTAAATTTGTAAAAAAAGCGAAAAAAAAATCATGCGGCGACATCTTGTAAAAGATAAAGCCATTTATAAGTGTTGGATACTCCTCACTTAATTCACCAAGAATGGAGCATGTAGCAACAATCCCATTGCAGCGTGAATACATGAAATTCCTCCAGGTTGGAGCATGTGGCAACAATCCCTTCCTGTGAATTTCATATCATCCTTGTATTTCCGGTACTCGTTATCGGTGTGGCATGGCGACCGAGTGTTACTCTTACGAGTAACACGAACCTCCAAGCACTATAATGAAACCATGTACGAAATACCCGTACAGTGCTGATTCTCGGTGTGTTATACTAGCCCGAGCCCTCTCGGTGTGTTATACTAGCCCGATTGAGCCCCTCTCGGTGTGTTATACTAGCCCGATTGAGCATCCCGGACCGACCAAGTATCGGTCCGGATATGATCTGATCGCAGTCATCCAACTCCACAAGCATGATTGGATGACCCCAGATCAATTCCATCACCCCCAAGCAGTATGGAATACCCACGGCCGACCCCCGCATGGTCAGCCATTGGCCGTTGCTTGCCAAAAGACGTTCATACCAAGCATTATGGACGGAAAACCCTAAATAAGGGTTTGCGGCATATTACATGTGTCGCAAAATAATCCCAACCATCAATCTTCGCAGGTATAGATGGAGGGTGTAGATGTAGACTCAAAGGGCCCAGAGCATGTCAA
Source organism: Papaver armeniacum (assembly GCA_023531295.1). Taxonomy (NCBI): domain Eukaryota; kingdom Viridiplantae; phylum Streptophyta; class Magnoliopsida; order Ranunculales; family Papaveraceae; genus Papaver; species Papaver armeniacum. The sequence goes on along the minus strand of JAJJWW010015925.1, from coordinate 95,094 downwards.
CACGATCACCGTGGGCCCGCCTACACACTTGACCAATCGGTCAAGACCAGCAATGTTTGGCCAGTGACGAGAATCGTCACCCAAACAAGAAGTGGCGCACGGACTTTTGAAAGCCAAAATTAGGGTTTCAAATCATCACGCGCGTCCATCTTCTCCGGCACGAATGGAGGGTCACAGATTAGATTAAGCAAGGGCCGGTCATACCAGCATGACCACTGTGCGCCCATCTACCTCATGCGAACGGCCAAGGCATCCCATGCCCGGCTAATCCAAAACGCCCGCCCAAACATGCGTGGTTACACTTCCCAAATTGCAAACTGATCTCGACCACTCAACTTCACCGGATGATTTGAATGGCTTAGATCACGTTTTCATGGGATAGTCGGTATATGCATGATCACCGGCCTGCCATCTTCCCCGTCAAACCCATCGACCAAGACCGACCAAGATGTGTCGTCTTGAAACGCGTGCCCAAACTAGGGATGTCACGCCGGTTTCCAACTCCTTTGCGGCAAGGGATTTCGCACAAACCGATCTCAACCACTCCCCTTTGACGGTCAAATTGAGTGGCCTAGATCGCACTTTCATGGGACGGTGAGACATGGACGTGTACACCAGCATGCCATCTACATACACGTCCAGGTCGGTCCTCCCCAAAATTCTTCCCATGCTTGGTTTTGACCAAGTCAAGAGTCATGCTTGCGCTCCTCTTCAAGAAACCTAGTATTCATTAACGGTCGCGAGATGAGTGTCTCAAAACTCATCTCATCCGTCCAACTTCACCAGACTTGGTTATACAACCACAGTCGGGAGTTATTTGGTTAGTGAGGAGTCATTACCCATCACTTTACCACACCGTAATCAATGCACATAAAATACACACGATACTTCACAAGTATCGACTTCTGAATAACACAGTTATTCAATTCAAAAGATTACATGCTATCTTTCGTGGATCCACGATCCACATTCAGACATCAATCATGTCACAAATCGGGGGATACATATGGGGTATTGGTCTCATGGTTTACGGCGTGCGGCGTGCAACGCGCCATCACAAGAACGTGTTAGGAAGTCATGGACGGTTAGAGATGAACAGGGAGAAGTGGGCAATGCGGTCGACGCACAACTCCACTACTCCATCACTCCACTTCCTCCACTTCCCACGAGAGACGTGAATGAGGCTTAATGACTTGTATAAATAGGTTCTCCGCCCTATTTCAAACAACAACACAAGTTCAGACGAGACAGAAAATCAAGTGTTAATACAAAAAATCGTATTCAAACACCCAGAGCCTGCTTGCATCAACCGCAAGCCTGCTTACCTTTCTGTTACAAGTCATAAGTGGTAGGCCCGAGAAGATGTTTAAATTACGGCCTACGGTGATACCGCAAGTGCACGGTGTCTGGTTGTAGCACTGGGCACGTACGGGTCGAACCACGAGACTTGTGGTGCCCTTATGTGATCTATGGCTATGCTAATTAACCGAATTCAAATGATAACAAGTGACAACGGTGGTAAATAAGGTGTTTTGCCTATTCGGCTGAGAAGTGATGAGATAAACCTAAACTAAGGAATAAAATGTAGTGACAGTGGGATATTAGGGTCTCAAATCCACACTAACTTATACTGTGTCTTCAACTCATGACATTGTTCTTGTTTTGACGAATAAGGGAGAGGTGTCAGATCTACCTTACGTCTAAAATGTTTCTCCACTTAACAGAGTAATCACAACTAAGGTATACTACCAAAGTATTACCTATCTGATTAAAGTACAAATAATCTAAGGATTATAATATCAATCTGGTTGAATTAGGTTGCAGATACACAACACGGGGAGTTCCAACTACGATTGCATCCATGGTATTGGTATGCATTTGTGAGAGCAATGTGTTGCTCTGCTCGGATTAAACTGTCTTAACACTAATTAAGCACTCAAGAAATAACACATGACTATGAACACGATTGTAAATCAGGGTTTCATTGAGACCCAAACAATTAAACTAAAACATACTAAAGCAACAAAATACACAAAATAAACCTAATTGACACTCCGGCTAATCCAGGCGTGCTTCTAACATCCATCAACACTTCCTATTTATACATGCAAAGTTTCCCCCAAATACCTAACCTAATTCAATTAAAATAAAAATTAAAGATAAAATAAATCAAACAACTCGCACCCATACTCTGAAACGCCGCTCTCCCTTGTCACTTCATCTCTGAGAGAACGCCATGCATCGGTTGTTGGCTAACCCTAGTTTCAATTATCTATCATTTAGCTTCTATGGTTTGAGAAGCTATGTAATAGATAATTAATACTAGGAGCGGAGCTCTTTGGGGTTGGTTGTTGCTCGATATGGTGGTGGTGATGGTCGTGTCGGGAAGAGGGAAGGTGCTTTGGTCGGGTGAAGGGGAGGTGGAGGAGCGAGCTCTCTGCAACGATGGAGACGGGAGAGAGGTATGGGGAGAGAAGAGAATAGGGTTAGGTTTTACGTGTTAGGGGCTTATATAGGTGGTGTGATGTGAAGCGGGTGCATCGAGGATTTGATGTGAAGGTCGGAGGCGAGCGTTGGATCTAGCCGGAGAAGATCCGAACGGCCGAGGATGGTAAGCGGTTTTGGAGCGATCTGGTGTTGCACGGAGCATCAAGAGATGATGTATATTGATGGAGCGACCGTAGGATGCAGCTGGGAGAGATCTGGACGGCTCGTGGTGGACGGGCTCGGATCCGTGTCGCGGTCGGGACTAGCTCAAGCCCATGTCTTGTAGATGAGTTGCTTACTTGTTGGGTTGCAAATGTTGCTTGCGCGAGCTTTGGCTATCTGCTCCATAGATGCTCGACTCCAATTCTTCGCTCTTTTGGCTCCTCAGATTCTCCTGACTTTATTTAGTACCTAAAAATACAAAATTAATTAAAACAAATATTTATTCTTGAAAACAAAGAAAACACAGAATCTGGGATAATATCGATTTCTATGCGCAAAAGATGAGTAAAATGCCAATAAATAGATGTATAAATATGCAATATTTGGCACTCATCAAATACCCCAAACCTGAATTTTACTTGTCCTCAAGTAAAACAAAAATAAGAAATCCTAACTATACCCTGTCGCAGTCTCTCGAATGCATTTAGCGTATGCACTAAGCCTTTAAACCCCTAGGTGTCCCTAGTGGACGAGTTATAGTCTCGTGAGGGTTTACCGAGAGGTGTACCCACAAAACCTTCTCCAACTTCGAGTGTAAAAGAGTCTCAAGCCTCCAAGAAGCTATGAGGACATAGAGTTTCTGCATGCTAGTAATAGAAGTTAGAACTATCGAAGAACGCATTCTCATCCTTAAGAGTTGAGCGAGAAGTAACCATACCATATGAAAGAATTCGGATTCGATTGTGATCATAAGCCTCGACTTCGCCTCCTTTGTTAAGGTTTTATGATAATTGCACTCAAAAGATCGCTTTTTAGTCTCTCATGTGTGCGAGCGAGGAATAAAGAGAGAAATCCTGCACACGTTGTAGGTAAGAAGGATAACCTTCCGAAATAAAATCTGGAGACTCCACAAAAGTGTGGACAAAAAGAATCTTTTTCTAATGATCTCTAAGAAAGGAAAATCAACCATTAGCAAGGGGTGGGAGTACTCACTCACTTCTCACCCGATCGGCAATTAATATCACTCTCTCATAAGAAACCATAGAAACGTCTTCAATCTTCGGTCTTCGGTCTTCAATTGTTGATGACGAACTTCTAAACTTCACAAAACTTGACAAATTTTAATTTTTCTACTCAAATTCCTTGTTGTTTGGATTTTTCTTTTTGAATTCTTCTTTACCATGGTGGTAGCAAAAATAAACTACAATATATTTTTTTTGATTTTTGATTTTTTTTTTTTTTTTTTTTTTTTTTTTTTTTTTTTTTTTTTTTTTGAGATTACAATAAGTGAAAATAAAAATACAAATTGAAACAACTAACTCCATGGACAAAGGACTTATCACTCAATTTTTCCACAACTTGTATTGTCTTGATTTTATAAATTTTATTAATTCTCATCCTATTTTCTTTTCTTTGTTGTACATAAACCTTGGACTATATCAATTTTTCTTTCAATATTACGATTACTCGCTCCGGTTCTTGACGATGATGTGTTTCTATGGGTCTTGCTTTGATTGAGAGAAAGAGAGATGCTAACTGCAAATCGATATTTAGAAGGAGTTTTCATCTTTAGACGTCACCCTCATGATTGACGGAATTAGCACTCAAGAGATCAAAAGTAGTCTTTGAAAGTGGTGCGAAGTTGGGTAGCTCACCATTCCTACCGGAATTGACGTACGGTGACACACACTCTAAAAGCTTTTCTAGAAAGTCACAAAGAGTGAAGGTCGGTACCTCGCTTGATGTAAAATGGGTAGTCTCCACTATGGGTGATCACAATTCTACTACCGAATATCTAAACAAGACCTAATTAGCCCTCAGGTATGGTTAAATCCAACTTTAACGCTCTAATCAACTAAGAAACCCGATTGTGTTCTCCGGTACTTCCAAGTTCTGTTATTTCGGTCAGAATCTCTATGTAAACATAGCTAAAAGCATGCTAGTGACTCTAAAATCTCTAAAAGTTGGAGGTTTTTATTTGCAAAAAGTTTTTGATTTTTTTTTTTTTTTTTTTTTTTTGAGTAAAAATAAAAGATTAAAAAGACTAAAAACTCTAAATGCAAATGCACCCCCAAACCTAAATCAAACATTGTCCTCAATGTGTCAACAGATAGGAAAAATTTAAACAGTCACATACCATGAGAACTATGCTGAATAGAGAAAAGGGAAGAGATTACCGGAAATGTCGGCGGAAGCAAGGTTGAGCTTCATTCGTCAAGGCTAGAATCCAATATTCTCAACGGAGATCATATCGGATTAGCATAATATATGTGCAAGAAGACTCAACCGAATCAAGAAAAGAAAAATTTAACAAGTCCTACTGGATATATACAATGAAAATGCACCATAAACCAACAGCCTAAAGAGTTGAGGATCAACCCAAAAGACGATATGTACACACATTAACAGCCTTACACAAATATAATATGAGAGTGCAAGTAAGACTGCAAATGGGAATGAGTTTCCCCCAAACCTAAACTTGTGAACAGGTGTGTTTGTGAGAACAAAATCTTGCAATTTTAAAGGTACATCATGCAAAAGGTCTAACTCAAAATGAGTTTTGCTAATTACAGGCAGACATACACATTCCAACTGTGGCTCCTTAAGAGTGTTATACTTTGATGCAAAATAGTCCAAGAGGACTTGGGAAGCACAAAGCTCTAGGCCTAAGTTAGGCATTTTGGAAAAAGTTGGTTTTGCAATTTTGTGACAAACTACACCTAGGTTGGGTGGAGGAGTTTCAATTTGTGACTCAGGAGAGAGGTTAGGTGCATCTAAGTTGTTTTCATTTATAAAATCATTGGCACCATCACACACTTTCCTAAAGTCAAAAGAGGGTAAATCATGTTCATTTTCACAAAATAATTGCACAGGTTCCACATCAATATCACATGCATGAATATCAGAAGAAGCATCATTCATAGGGTTCACAGGAGAGACACTTAATGTCTACGAACCTAAAGATTCTATTACATTTTCAAAATACACATGCTCTTCATATTCATCATCATCATCATCATCATCATCATAGCAAAAATCCATCTCTCCATTCAAAATTGTAGCACTTTTAGTGTACTCATCTACCTCTAGATTAGGTTCATATTCAATGTTAGTTGCATGAGTAAGACTAGAAACACTATTTTCAATCCTATCATTTTGTAACTCAAATCGGGTTCCTTTGAAGAACCATCTTGAGTTGTTCCATTGAAGGAGAGTCTTCACTAGTGGGTATGCATTCCTCATATGGATATTCATTGTATAGTTGAGCATGAGGTTCACTAGAGAAGGGAAATTCAGACATGTTGCTATATGGATGGTCATGCATTGCATTCATTTCAAGCCTAGCATTTAGCTCCATGAGTGTATCCATTGTTGATTGCAAACTAGGAGTTGGGAGAGTATAAAATTGTTCATCTCCCCACTTTGTGGTGAATGATGCATGTGTGCGGGTTGATTATGGTCCCAATAGTCACTTCTAGACACTTCGTTCATTGGATTATCATGGTTTTCCCTAGACTGTCTAAAATCATGCAAGATATAACAAGATTCAGCGGGGTGGTCTAAGCCACCACATAAAGGTGCAAGCATGCATTTCATATTGCCTAGGGGGAATTAGATTTGACAGATTGCCTTTTTAAAGCGAGATAGTCGAGCTTCTAATTGATCTAAAAGTGATGACTGGGTATGAGGAGAGTGTTCATTCTCAACTTTGTGATGGATGATACATGTGCTCATAGTGATTAGGGTATGTGAGGTCAGGGCCCTGAGAGGGCGCATAAAATTCCCTAAAGTCACTATGGTATGTGGGGGGTTCATCCTGTGAAGCGTGCCCGTAAGCACGCTCTCTAAGGGATTTGTTTCCATCCCCAGATGCAGACCAAAATCCTGACATGATTTAATAACTCAAATTGAACTCAAAGTTTAGTTTGGTTTATTGGGATTTGGTTTCAATGGGATTCATTTGGTTTTGTTGGGTTTTGGTTTGGTTTATGTGGGAAGCCCAAGTTGTTGTGGGCTCAATTTGGTTTTGGTTTGTTTGGGATTTGTTGTTTGAAGCCCAAGATTTGTGAAAACTGCACAGCCCAGTTGTGTGCACATCCCAGGTTGTGTTGGGTAAGGTTTGGTTGCAGCCCAGGTTGTGTTGATCAGCCCAGCAGTGTTCAGTTAGCCCAGCTGATGTTCAGCCCAACAGATGTGGGTTTAGCTAGCCCAGGTAGTGTTTCTCAGCCCAGTTTAGTGTGGTCAGTCAGCCTAGCAATTTGTGTTAGCCCAGGTGAACAGTAAGGCTTGGCAGCCCAGGTTGGGTTGAGTTGGGCTCAGCTGGTGTAAGCCCAGCTCCAGGGTGTGTAGAGTGGGCTTGGTTGTGTGTAGACCCAAATTATGAAAAATGAAAATCGATTCAACTCGGTGAATCGCTAAGGTCGGATTGACTCAGCGATTTAGGGAGTCAACTCAACTCGGCCGGTTCAACTCGGTGAACAGTACCAGTTCACTCACTCAGCTCTCCACTCAGACTGATCTCACTCAAAGCCTCAGCAATTTCAGCTCAAATGCTGTGATTTTTAGGTTTTCAATGGAGTTTCAAACAAATGTGCAAAGCACAATATCTGAGCATGCACAGGGTTATACAGGTGGTAGACCAAGGGCTAGCCAGGGAGCTCAAGCTTGCATTCAAGGTCTACAAAGCACAGGGCAGATTCACAATCAACAGTCCTAACACTACAGGGCAGATTCAAGGTCTACAAAGCACAGGGCAGTACAGCTCAGGGCTGTTGAGGTGAACCAGTTCAGTTGTTATCACTAGTGCTCCCCAAGCTGCAGCTCAACTCACAGCGTCAGGGGCTGGAGTTTGGTTCGACAGGGTACGCAGGAGAGTAGAAGGCTCACAGGGTTTAGGGCTCATGCAAATGGCTCACTAAGGTTCTGGCAAATGGCAAACAGGGCTCATGCAAATGGCAGATGGCTCACAGGACAGATGTGTTGCACAATGGTTAAACAACCCAATGCTCAAAATGCGCAGATGGTTCACACATTCACAGTGGAACTTGGCTCAATTGTTCCCTCTAGAGTGTAGATGGCTCAAACAAGTTTTTAAGCAAGGTTTAGCATGCATAAATAACTCACAAGGCTCACGGGGTTATGCACATATTCCACACGGAGGTAGGTTTAACGGCACGGGATGCGGCTCAAGGTCAAGGTTGCGCACTTCCGGCTGTCCCGGCCAAGGCAAGGCGACAACGGGGCTGCGTTATGCTTAGCTAACTTAAAATTCCAAGGCAAGGCAGCAACAAGTGTAATGGCTTACAGGGTTTATGCACAAGGTGACCAGATGCTCATGGTTATAATTTTCATTCATTCAAGCAAGGTCAGAGGTACATTACCACCAGTTCTGCTCCTTTCTCCTCTTCCTTGGTTGCACGGTGATAGGTGTAGAATACACCGTATTTAATATCTAGTATTTATGCTTTCTTTGCGAGTTTTCTTGTAAATTATGTATCTTATGTGTGCTTTTGAGTTTATTAGGTGCAATGGAGTCATTCGGAGCAAAAGACCCAGTGGAACTCGCTCAAATCCAAGATTTCTGCTCATCATCTCGAAGAGGACGAAAAGACGAAGATAATGGCGAAAGAATGGAGTCATTCGGAGCTCGTCTGAAGGAGTTATGAGCAAAATGAGAATCGGAAAGAAAAGGGCAAGATTGTCGTTTCATGGGCGAACACTAACTGGAGCCAGACCACATGTTAAGGGTAGCCAGATTTGGTTAAAAGGGAAGTACTATTGAGAGCCTAGCTAAGGTTAAGGGGTTGCTAATTTAGGATGGCCCATATGCTGAGTGCAGGGTGTGTCTAAATCCACCCCGAACTATTACCCTTATCGTTTTCTTTCTCAATTCATTCCCATTTCATTTCCACCCAATTAAAGAACTACATTCTTGAATCGAGATCGAGATCGAGAAACCGAGAGGAGAAAGATCGAGTGAGAAGATGGTGATGTTTCTATTGAAATTGATGGATTCGATGAGGGAATTGAAGCTTAGAGAGGAGGAATCGAGAGATGAATTTCAGGAACTAGGGTTTGCTTTACTCTTGATTACGGTGATGGCTATGAAGATTAAGGAATGGGTTTCGATTCGATGTTGAAGCTCAAAGGAATTGAGGCTTGGATCATTGGTGATTGAGATGAAGAAGAGGAAAGAATTAAAGTGGGTTGAGGTTTATTGTTGATTTGCGGGTCGGGGTTACCGAAAGTGCTATTTTGGCTGAGTCTGTTACGAGAATGAGAAAGTTACGGTGGGGAGATTAGTTGAATCAAAAAGCGAGGAGGTGTTGTTGGTGGATTTGAGTTGATCATATGCAGATGATGATGTTAGCCTGGATAAAGGGAAAGCCAAGGGCTAGGTTGTGGTGTATGAACTGGAAGATGGACAACTGAAGGCATTACTGTGGCTGTGCTGTGGTGGCTTTGAGTTCAAGTTTGAAGCTGAACTGGGGTCAATTTTGAGCTGTTAAACATGTGTTGTTATGGGTCTATGAGGTTGAGATGGATGGTGATGAGGCTAAGAATAGGATATGGCTCTGGTGAATAAGGAAGATTGATTGGGATTGGCAGCTTGGCTGTGTTGCAGGGCTGGTTGCTCTGAAGTTGCAGCTCAGGTGGAGCTGGTAGTTGCAGCTCAGCTCGAAAGAATTGGTGAGTCTCTGTGTGATGGTTTTTTTTTTGTGGAAATGGTGGTTGAAATAGATGTTGCTGCAATAGATTACAGGGACTCGGGAACTGAGATGATGGTGTTGCGGCGTTGCTGGGATACAAGTAATGGTGCTATGTATGTGAAGCTACAGGATATGGGTATGATTGGCAGTGAGCTCAGGTCATGTTGAGCTGAGCTCAAGGTGGCTAACTGCGAGGGATGGCGGAAGCACGGCTGCGAGTGATTGATTGTTTGTGCCTCGATGTTGGCCCTGGCCGAGAAAGGAGGTCTTTGGGACCGACATTTGTGTTTGTTTGTCTTTACAAATGGATTGAGGCGTAAGCTTGAACCCAGGTGCATTGCATGTGGTTATGTGACTGCTGGTGATGGTGGAAACAAAGTGCTGAAGCTCATGGTCATGGAGATGGAATTGGCAGAGTGGATGGCAAGAGCTGCAAGGAACTGAAATGGGCAAAATGGCTTGATTTGCAGGGGATTATTAAGTGAAAATGGCTTGGTGCTGGCATCACAAGGATGGGTTTGCAATTGATTTCAGGATTGGCTTGAGAATGTGCAGAGTGGCAAGTTAGGGCCAACATGGCTGGATAAGTTAGTGAAGCACAGCCATCATGGCTGGTGCGATCAAGGCACGATGGTTGCGGGTGAAGCACAATCATTGTGCTTTCTGGTTGTTTGGCCAAATCAACTCGTACCTTGTCACCCACTCCGACTCCACGACTCAATGATTTGACCGAGTTAACCCGCTGACTTGAACCAACTTGACTTGACCGGTCCTGACCCGTTGACCCGGTGACCGGTTTGACTTTGCCGGTCACCCGAGACATTTTCCGGCGACTTTTCCGGCGGGATTCCGGCCATAATCCCAGTTTTCCGGCGAGCGTTTTTGGGACAAAAATTTCTACACGGGTTTCTCTCCATGGTGGGCGGGTGAATTTCCAACTAATGGACTTGAAGACAAAACCTAATTTTGGAAGGAGTATCCTTTATGGAAATTGAGGAATATAAAAAGAGAGGACTTATCTTTTTGAGGGATATATGATCTTAGACAACGTTTTATTATTATCTCTACTACTTTATTCTAGGGTTTAGAACCATGAAGTCTTTTCTCTTTCTTCTTGTGATGAACTCCTTGAATATGAGTACTTAATTATCTTTTGGTTATGGAATAGTTGGATTTCACATAATATGATTCTTTGATTCAATATATTAGTTTTGTCTCATAATTATCGTTTGCAATTCTCTGGAAATATTGTTTCATGATTGATTGATTGTTTTGACCGAGTTGCAAATTGGTAGAACTTCTAATCACATCTATTGCTAGTTTAGGGTTTATTATACGCAAAAGTGATATTCCTTGGATACAAGTAGCATAATATGATTATGGTTTGTAGTGATATATTCTTATGATCATATGTGAATCGTAACCTTTGTTAAATTGAATTAGTGCGCTTTCCACGTTCAATTGCTTTGATTGGCCTGATTTCATAGAACTTAATGCATCTAGGGAATTAAACTTGATTAGTGCTTTTACACGTTAGGTTGTTCCTTTAGATAGAATTCATATTCGCATCTTTTAATGTGTTTGTTGATGACATGAGGAGATTTGCGGGATATTCTTGCGATCAAGGTATTCTAGGGTCTTTGATAAAAGTTGAGATTAAATATCAATTCTAATTATTGTGAAAAGCATGTTAGTGAATGAAAACGAAATCCATGACCAATACTTTCTTATCCTTGATTTTATTTGTTTACTTTTCTTTATTTGTTTTATTTTATTTCATAAAATCACAAAAACTAATGGTGTTATTTATAAGGAACCATAACAATTTGACAACCTAGACCTCTCTGTGGGATCGATCCTTTCTGCCCTTGCTATATTTATATTTTGAGTAGTAAGAAAGTGTAATTATATTTGTGTCGGCTGACAACCGATCAAATTTTGGCGCCGTTCTTGGGAGGCATCGGTTGTCAATTGTTTTTGGTTTCTTATTTTTGTATTTAGTTTTTGTTTTATTTTTTTTTATTTTCTGGGTTTTAACCGGTTTGAGAATTATTTCAGGTGCTAATTTCTATGGAAGGAGCATATTGGAACAACGGATGCGGTTTTCAACCTCAACAATATGATAACTACCAATTCCATGGGTATAATCAAAACCAATTCATTGGTTATGACCAATATTCCATGGAACCTTGTGGTTTTCCTCAACAACCTTATGGTGAGTATGTGTGTGAACAACAACAAGGATGGGAGGATACTTATGCTTGTGAACAAAAAGTCTCTAATTTTATAGATAAAGTTTCCACCTTTTTACAAGAGGAATTTCGAAAAGCTAAAGAGACTACAAACGAGCAACTCCAAGAACTTCGTGAAGGTATGGCTAGCTTACGAAGAGACATTGATCAATACAAGGAAGATATGGATAATTCTAATGTGCATATGGTTTGTGATGAATATTTGATTGATGTTAATGTTGAAAAAGGCCAATCCTTGGGCACTTTTGTTGATAATTGTGTAGTTAACTCAACTCTTGATCGTAATAATGATCATTCACCTATTCAAAAGGATGAGTTAGAGATTAGCAACACTAATTTCAGCGAGGAACAATCTTATGTTGACTATGATAGTGACGGTGATTATGAAACATTGCTTGAAACAACTCATGGTGACATCTCCAAGGAGTCTTTTTGGGATCAAGATGAAGATGAAGAGGAATATGTCGACACTTGTGTAGATTACTCGAGCATTGATCTTAATAATGATCAAGAGCCTATTCAAAGGGTGGAGCTTGAGGATGATGCATTTACGAGTGTTCTAAAAAAGTTTCTAATAATAAAATTTGGATCCGCAAAAGAGTATGTGCCTTACAACAAAAAGGAGGAGTATGTTGAGAATGAAACCGTTATGACCAATATTGTGGAAGACCCAATTGAACTTGTGAATGTTTATAATGATGATGTTTATGTCGATACTTTGGTTAAGGCAGAAACGGAGGAAGAATGGTTGCAAGGTTTGATAGAGGACCATGATATACAAGAGGTGAATAATTCACTTGAGTTTTTCAAGGATGAAGAGGATTCCGTGATACAAGAGATTGTGAAAGGTTTATCAAACCCTTTGCCTATTGTTTCTTCTCCTTTACCTCTTATTGGTTTGAATGTATGTGCTTCGAGAATATTGTTGAATGACTTTGTTTCTCGTTTTCCATAATTAGAGATACTTGATTCTCATACTATGCAGGTTATGGAACCAGAAACCGTGGAAGTACCCGACGTCTATATTCTTTATACACTTCCAAGTGTGGACAAGAATAAGTGTGGGGGAAGCTTTTATCGGTTCATAGCTTCGTTTTTGTTTTATATTACTAATATTTGTGTGAAGCTAGTGTTTGCAAAACAGGTTCTATGGAAGGATCCCCAACTTTTCCGATTATGGTGTATGGGGAATGAATCTTACAAGAAGCTAAGTCGGGCCGTCGACTTTAAAACAAGCGCTTAGTGGGAGGCAACCCACCGGTTTTGTATTTCTTATCCTTTTGCATTTTATTTTTGTTTCGTTTATTTATTTTTTTACTGTTTTTATATCATATTTGCATCCCTATGTTTACTTTCATTGAGTCCGTAATCTATCTTAGAAGAGAATTATGCCGAATACCTTTTCGTCAGAAAAATTTCAGACTGCGCGTAGTTCAGTCCAGAGACCATAACTGTCAGACCGTTTATCAAAACACTGTGAAATTTTGACACTGTGTAGAAAACACGTAGGTGAACAACTTTTGTGAAATGGAGTTTTTCCAAATTCCTTACCTATTTGCACAGTTTTTGCGTTTTATCTGCTGTTACGTCAGAATTCAGAACTTTCGGTTTTACACATTGAGGACAATGTGAAGTTTAAGTGTGGGGGAGCATTTATATGTTTGTTTTTGACACCATTAGTGGATGGAACCATTTTGAATGCAGGAGTTGAGGAACCAATTAACTAAAAGGGAAGAACATAGCTCAGAAATCACAAATTAACATGATAGTTGTTACCATATCTCGGAATATCACCATATCACATTCTATTTTTATTTTTCCATATTTATCTATTGTTCTCTAAGTGCTTTGGTGGGTCACTAAACATCGACGTGTTATTACTGCTAGGATGAAATAGAGTGATTGAGTTACTAAAAAAAAAAAGAAAAAAAATTTGAAAAAAAATTTGAAAAAAAAAAATGAAAAAAATATATATATATAAAAAAAAGAGACCGACCAATTAGACCAAAACGGAATAAAAAGACACTTGGGAATAGCAGATGTGTGAAACGTAGTCCCTGTCTCCGTCGCCTAAACAAGCGTGGAATGCGGGATCCAAGGCAACTATCATGTACTTGCCGACAAGCGCTTGGATCCAAAAGATCTAATCATGCCGTCTAAAAAAAAAGAAAATTGGATCCAGTTTGATCCAATTATAAAAAAAAAAAAAAAAAATTATTATTGTGTTGAATAAAGTCACTTTTGGTTCCCTTGTATATGCCAATTGATTTGATGTAGCATTCAAAGACGAAGTAGCTCAATCCAATAGGATTAGGTTCATCTTAAGCGATGACCTTGACAGATATGGGAAACATCGAACACTTGTGAATATTCGCCAACATCTACATCTATATCCATCTTCTTAATCTTTTCATTGTGATTGTGGTTTGTTAGTTTCCGAGTATTGTTCGACTATCTAATTAGAGTTTATTTACTAATAATTGAATTGAATTTGCAAGGTACCTCCTCTTGTAGTCAATTTGGATTCGTTCATTGATTTGTCACGAATAGACGGAGTTGAAATATAGGTTTTGTAGGTATATCTCTAGTAAACCTTCACGAGACTATAACTCGTCCACTAGGGACACCTAGGGGTTTAAAGGCTTGTTATTTATGCTAAAAGTGACCGTAGCCTCGACGACACGGAGTTGTTGTATTTTATTGTTTTGTTTGATTTGCTCGAGGACTAGCAAAGTCTAAGTGTGGGGGAATTTGATAGGTGTAGAATACACCGTATTTAATATCTAGTATTTATGCTTTCTTTGCGAGTTTTCTTGTAAATTATGTATCTTATGTGTGCTTTTGAGTTTATTAGGTGCAATGGAGTCATTCGGAGCAAAAAGACCCAGTGGAACTCGCTCAAATCCAAGATTTCTGCTCATCATCTCGAAGAGGACGAAAAGACGAAGACAATGGCGAAAGAATGGAGTCATTCGGAGCTCGTACGAAGGAGTTATGAGCAAAATGAGAATCGGAAAGAAAAGGGCAAGATTGTCGTTTCATGGGCGAACACTAACTGGAGCCCAGCCACATGTTAAGGGGTAGCCAGATTTGGTTAAAAGGGAAGTACTATTGAGAGCCTAGCTAAGGTTAAGGGGTTGCTAATTTAGGATGGCCCATATCTGAGTCTGGGGGTGTGTCTAAATCCACCCCAGAACTATTACCCTTATCGTTTTCTTTCTCAATTCATTCCCATTTCATTTCCACCTGAATTAAAGAACTAGTGCTGAATCGAGATCGAGATCGAGAAACCGAGAGGAGAAAGATCGAGTGAGAAGATGGTGATGTTTCTATTGAAATTGATGGATTCGATGAGGAATTGAAGCTTAGAGAGGAGGAATCGAGATGAATTTCGGGAACTAGGGTTTGCTTTGCTACGATTACGTTGATGGCTATGAAGATTAAGGAATGGGTTTCGATTCGATGTTGAAGCTCAAAGGAATTGAGGCTTGGGTCTGTTGGTGATTGAGATGAAGAAGAGGAAAGAATTAAAGTGGGTTGAGGTTTATTGTTGATTTGCGAGGTCGGGGTTACGAAAGTGCTATTTTGGGTTAGTCTTTCGAGAATGAGAAAGTTCGGTGGGGAGATTAGTTGAATCAAGCAGGGAGGTGTTGTTGGTGGATTTGAGTTGATCATATGCAGATGATGATGTTAGCCTGGATAAAGGGAAAGCCAAGGGCTAGGTTGTGGTGTATGAACTGGAAGATGGACAACTGAAGGCATTACTGTGGCTGTGCTGTGGTGGCTTTGAGTTCAAGTTTGAAGCTGAACTGGGGTCAATTTTGAGCTGTTAAACATGTGTTGTTATGGGTCTATGAGGTTGAGATGGATGGTGATGAGGCTAAGAGTAGGATATGGCTCTGGTGAATAAGGAAGATTGATTGGGATTGCGGCTTAGGCCGTGTTGCGGGAGGCTGGTTGCTCACAGTTGCAGCTCAGGTGGAGCTGGTAGTTGCAGCTCAGCTCGAAAGAATTGGTGAGTCTCTGTGTGATGGTTTTTTGTGGAAATGGTGGTTGAAATAGATGTTGCTGCAATAGATTACAGGGACTCGGGAACTGAGATGATGGTGTTGCGGCGTTGCTGGGATACAAGTAATGGTGCTATGTATGTGAAGCTACAGGATATGGGTATGATTGGCAGTGAGCTCAGGTCATGTTGAGCTGAGCTCAAGGTGAACTGGTGCAGGGGATGGCGGAAGCACGGCTGCAGAGTGATTGATTGTTTGTGCCTGATGTTGGCCTGACTGAGAAGGAGGTGCTGGGACTGACATTTGTGTTTGTTTGTGCTGCAAATGGATTGAGGCAGAAGCTTGAACCTGAGGTGCATTGCATGTGGTTATGTGACTCTTGGTGATGGTGGAAACAAAGTGCTGAAGCTCATGGTCATGGAGATGGAATTGGCGAGTGGATGGCAAGAGGCGCAAGGAACTCGAAATGGGCAAAATGGCTTGATTTGCAGGGATTATTAAGTGAAAATGGCTTGGTGCGGCATCACAAGGATGGGTTTGCAATTGATTTCGAGTTGGCTTGAGAATGTGCGAGTGGCAAGTTAGGGCCAACATGGCTGGATAAGTTAGTGAAGCACAGCCATCATGGCTGGTGCGATCAAGGCTCGATGGTTGCGGTGAAGCACAATCATTGTCTCTGATTTGGCCGAATCAACTCAAATTGTCACCCGGTGACTCCCGACTCAATGATTTGACCGAGTTAACCCGCTGACTTGAACCAACTTGACTTGACCGGTCCTGACCCGTTGACCCGGTGACCGGTTTGACTTTGCCGGTCACCCGAGACATTTTCCGAGCGACTTTTCCATGGATTCGGCCATAATCCCGTTTTCCGGCGAGCGTTTTTGGGACAAAAATTTACTACAGGTTTCTCTCCATGGTGGGCCGGGTGAATTTCCAACTAATGGACTTGAAGACAAAACCTAATTTTGGAAGGAGTATCCTTTATGGAAATTGAGGAATATAAAAAAGAGAGGACTTCTATCTTTTTGAGGGATATATGATCTTAGACAACGTTTTATTATTATCTCTACTACTTTATTCTAGGGTTTAGAACCATGAAGTCTTTTCTCTTTCTTCTTGTGATGAACTCCTTGAATATGAGTACTTAATTATCTTTTGGTTATGGAATAGTTGGATTTCACATAATATGATTCTTTGATTCAATATATTAGTTTTGTCTCATAATTATCGTTTGCAATTCTCTGGAAATATTGTTTCATGATTGATTGATTGTTTTGTCCGAGTTGCAAATTGGTAGAACTTCTAATCACATCTATTGCTAGTTTAGGGTTTATTATACATAAAAAGTGATATTCCTTGGATACAAGTAGCATAATATGATTATGGTTTGTAGTGATATATTCTTATGATCATATGTGAATCGTAACCTTTGTTAAATTGAATTAGTGCGCTTTCCACGTTCAATTGCTTTGATTGGCCTGATTTCATAGAACTTAATGCATCTAGGGAATTAAACTTGATTAGTGCTTTTACACGTTAGGTTGTTCCTTTAGATAGAATTCATATTCGCATCTTTTAATGTGTTTGTTGATGACATGAGGAGATTTATGGATATTCTTGCGATCAAGGTATTCTAGGGTCTTTGATAAAGGTTGAGATTAAATATCAATTCTAATTATTGTGAAAAGCATGTTAGTGAATGAAAACGAAATCCATGACCAATACTTTCTTATCCTTGATTTTATTTGTTTACTTTTCTTTATTTGTTTTATTTTATTTCATAAAATCACAAAACTACCGGTGTTATTTATAAGGAACCATAACAATTTGACAACCTAGACCTCTCTGTGGGATCGATCCTTTCTTGCCCTTGCTATATTTATATTTTGAGTAGTAAGAAAGTGTAATTATATTTGTGTCGGCTGACAACCGATCAACAGCTCACAGCGAGCACCTGTTACTCAACAAAGATTTTCAGTTTTCTGAGGTGCTAGTTCAAAGCAAGAAGAATAATACAAGATGACTAAACTATACTAGCAATGCGCATTATTATGCGGTGTGCACAGATTGCTAAGTTACCAGTGAGAGTGCAATGATTGATGGGATATACAAGGGTGCAATGCAGGGAAAAGACTAATAAGGGAAAGATAAAAATTAAAGCTAGCAAGGCAGATATGCAGGGTTTGACAAAAACTAGATGCAAGAATGCAATAATAGAAAGTTATAAAGGATGCAGAAATCAGCAAGTTACAGCTAAGTTATACAAATTAAGGGCTAAAACTTCAATGCAACATGAGTATTTACGAGGAGAAATGGAATTTCGATCAAGATAAGCCAAAAATCGACAAGGCACGCGCCAAGTCCCCAAGACGTGGCGCCAAAAAACTTGGTAGGCCCAAGAAGATGTTTAAATTACGGCCTACGGTGATACCGCAAGTGCACGGTGTCTGGTTGTAGCACTGGGCACGTACGGGTCGAACCACAGAGACTTGTGGTGCCCTTATGTGATCTATGGCTATGCTAATTAACTGAATTCAAATGATAACAAGTGACAACAGGTGGTAAATAAGGTGTTTTGCCTATTCGGGCCGAGAAGTGATGAGATAAACCTAAACTAAGGAATAAAATGTAGTGACAGTGGGATATTAGGGTCTCAAATCCACACTAACTTATCTTGTGTCTTCAACTCATGACATTGTTCTTGTTTTGACGAATAAAGGGAGGTGTCGAGATCTACCTTACGTCTAAAATGTTTCTCCACTTAACGAGTAATCACAACTAAGGTATACTACCAAAGTATTACCTGTCTGATTAAAGTACAAATAATCTAAGGATTATAATATCAATCTGGTTGAATTAGGTTGCAAAGATACACAACACAGGGGGAGTTCCAACTACAGTGCATCCATGGTATTGGTATGCCTTTGTGAGAGCAATGTGTTGCTGCTCAATTAAATCTGTCTTAACACTAATTAAGCACTCAAGAAATAACACATGACTATGAACACACAGTTGTAAATCGGGGTTTCATTGAGACCCAAACAATTAAACTAAAACATACTAAAGCAACAAAATACACAAAATAAACCTAATTGACACTCAACTAATCCAGCGGCGTGGCCAACATCCATCAACACTTCCTATTTATACATGCAAAAGTTTCCCCCAAAATACCTAACCCTAATTCAATTAAAATAAAAATTAAAGATAAAATAAATCAAACAACTCACACCCATACTCGGAAACATTGCTCTCCCTTGTCACTTCATCTCTCGAGAACGCCATGCATCGGTTGTTGGCTAACCCTAGTTTCAATTATCTATCATTTTAGCTTCTAGGGTTTGAGAAGCTATGTAATAGATAATTAATACTAGGAGCAGGCTGCTTGGGGTTGGTTGTTGCTCGATATGGTGGTGGTGATGGTGTGTCGGGGAAGAGGGAAGGTCTTTGAAGTCGGGTGAAGGGAGGTGGAGGAGCGAGCTCTCTCTTGGCCCGATGGAGACAGGAGAGAGGTATGGGGAGGAGAAAGAGAATAGGGTTAGGTTTACGTGTTAGGGGCTTATATAGGTGGTGTGATGTGAAGCGGGTGCATCGGGGATTTGATGTGAAGGTCGGAGCGAGCGTTGGATCTAGGCGGAGAAGATCCGAACGGCCGAGGATGGTAAGCGGTTTTGGAGCGATCCGGTGTTGCCTGCAGACATCAAGAGATGATGTATAGTGATGGAGCGACCGTAGGATGCAGCTGGGAGAGATCTGGACGGCTCGTGGTGGACGGGCTCGGATCGGGTCGCCTGTGGTCGGGACTAGCTCAAGCCCATGTCTTGTAGATGAGTTGCTACTTGTTGGGTTGCAAGCATTGCGCGTGTGACTTTGGCTATCTGCTCCATAGATGCTCGACTCAATTTTTCGCTCTTTTGGCTCCTCGGATTCTCCGGACTTTATTTAGTACCTAAAAATACAAAATTAATTAAAACAAATATTTATTCTTGAAAACAAAGAAAACACGAGAATGCGGGATAATATCGATTTCTATGCGCAAAAGATGAGTAAAATGCCAATAAAAAGGTGTATAAATATGCAATATTTGGCACTCATCACAAGCCAACACCTTCACAATCTCAACACCTTCTTCGCTTCCCACCCTAAGATCAACCCCCATCTCCTTCACTTTGTGACCGAAACAAGTCCAGACGGCCATTTCTTGGTTTAGGCCGGACTTGCAATGAATTGATCTCTCGAATCTACAAGCACTCACCGCGCAGTGCATTTGTTTAAAGGTTTAAATTCATTCCTCATCCACACCCCAAATTACCAAATTCTGCGGGAGTAGTTTTCACCCATAAACAATTGGCGACCACGGTGGGAGGTTGATCTATCAGTTGCAAAAATTGAATTCTCAATCCTTCGATTTTTATCCCGCGATGTATCCTCACTCGGAGACCACAGGCGGTTCGAGATATCATGGGAATCATAGTTTGGAATGTTGGAGGATGTCTTGGCAAATCAAGCGGTATCACCGAAGGCGAGGCGAGACGTTTTGCCTTTTGAATGATATAGCAACACAACTACAAGAAGGGTCGATAGACGTCAATTGAGCAGTGCAAGAAACGTTGAATCCTCGGCCCGTCACGCCTTTACAAGTGGAGAAACAAAGAGCACGCGATCAGCAATCAAGAAAGATGGACAACACGGTCAAACGGGAAAAAGACTTGTCAGGAGTACTACAATGTCTGCCAAATAAAAGAAGAGCCTGCAGCCTATGGAGCCCTGCTAGAGGATTTATATCTCAAAACTCTTGCTGAAGCCCGGAAGACTGTCCAATCCGCGTCGACTTTTCAACCGACTGAAGAAACGCTTGAGGAAGGAGAAATCAATCAGGAAATACCTGAATACAGAGGATGGGAGCGTTCAATCCGATCACTCAGCAGTGACATCACGACACCTTCCACATCCCTTTACCTAGGCGGCGATCCGCAATATGATGGCACTCGCAAATCCTCCAACTTCATCTCTGTTCCACGTCAAAGCCACGGAGAGGCGTTGCAACGCCCCACGAGGGAAAAGTCAGACACAACGTACTTACATTTTCCCTTCCCGATGAAGAAGATTAAGGAGCTACCCGGAGGCATGGGTACGAAATGGAGAAGTGGGGCTACCCCGGTATGGCGTCCGCCCATCGATCCAAGAAGTGATGGACCCGAGGTCTTGTCATTACCACCGGTTCCTTCATCACCCCACCCCGATGAATGCAACGCTTTGAGCGCATTGTTCGGGAAAAGCTTGGTTCGGAGGGATAGTTACGAGTAGTTAGTGCGGAGGATTTTCTTAGAGAGGCTACTCCGGTTTAATACAAGTGAGGCTTCAAAAGCAAGTAAGTTTTACTCAACAATTTTACAATAAAGATAGTTTAGAATTCACTGGGGACTTGGCATCCCGCACGTGGAGAAAGAGGCTCAATGATCAAATATCATATTTGTTTCCATCCGTACCTCCCTTTTGCATGACATTTGCAATTTCATGCGATATGTGCAATCATTCATGACCAAGATGCAAATTTCATTTAACATAATCTCTTTCAAAAAGGTTGTTCACAAAACTATCTCAAAATAAGCCAATTCAATCACCTATCAATCCAAAACCGGAGATCAAAGAAAATCCTCACTATCACTCAAAAAGAAAAAACATCTAAAAGAAGAGACAAGTATATAGCACGTAATACTTCAAGGAAAATCCTTGACAACAACTCGTCCTTCTGGGCGAGAGAGACTTTCATCCTTTGAAGCATGACTGCTTACTCTCCGAGTTCCTTAGACAACTTCTCAACCTCTTCTTCTGGCGAGCAACACAGTCCCATGAAGGGACTTCATCCCTGTAATTTACGGAGCTCCTGAATCTTGGAGAAACCTTCAAAGAACCAAGGAGCATTGAAGCTGTATCTTTTGCACAAACACGTCCCGATGGCACCTCCACCTTGAATCATCTCCTCGGAAACCTGTTTGACCGGTCGTGACGCTCATCCCATTGATAGAAACTAAAGCTTCTTGGACGCGGTTGACCAACGCAAGACGACTTTTGAGTTTCGTGGTGGTAGCAATGTGACCGTGCTTCTCCCATATCGTTGTGTACAACTCTTTGAACCGAACCTAAGCCGCGTCCCAATCCACCAACCAACACATGTCCGGATAAGGAGTAGTAAAAGGAGGATCGAACAAAGCCCCGAGCTGCATCACCGGTAATTCACCAACCGCAAGAGCCTTGTCGGTTGCGGGGAGGCCTTTCGGAAGGAGTCACCACAATAGCCATATTGTCCTAACCGATTCGGGACGGATTTCAAGGGAGCCAACTACAGCAGCGTCTCCCCCATTCCTTGGCATCTATTTCGCTTGCCATCATGACCTCGTCGACAAGATCACTAAGGAAAGCGCCTTGTTCAACCGAGCTTCATCATCTCTGTCGTGGTCGGAAAAAGGAGCGGTTTCTCAGGACTTCTCGGCATGAAGGTCGATCTGCTTGGACTTCTCGGCATGAAGGTCGTCGCTGCATTCTCAGCATGAAGGTCAGTACCGTCAGAATTCTGAAGGCCAACATTACCAGCCTTCTCATTTTGAATGCGCGCCAACCTTGTGAAGACATTCTCTTTCGGAATTCCCTGATTTCAAGTAAAGATCGCTTTTTAGAAGAATTTACACTGGGGGAATGAAGAAATCAACGGAAAGAGATTTAAATACTGCATATTGGAAGAATTGAGGACTACCGGACCGCATGCTTTGCCTCTTAGGTCTCTCTCCTACTTGGGACTGCAATCCTCAGCTCTGGTCCGTTTGGATGGAAGTGGCTTCAACCGGAAATGCTTCGTCAAGACGTCAGAAGATGGTTCACCACGGGGATCTGTCACAACACTCTCCGAAAATCCCTGAAAAACCAACAGTTGCCTCCTCCAAAATTCCTTGTACTTATCGGTCACCACTGGTTTTCTCCCAATAGGCCAGAAGGGAAGGCTCACCCGCTCTAAGAACACGTCAGCATTAAGATTATTCAGGAAAATTCTTGAAACCACAGTGGACGGATAAATGGAACACCCCGATCAAATCCCATTTGACGAGCAGCCGCTGTCAATATTGTGCGGAGTCACACAAATTCTTCGTTAAATAAAGACGGGACATATCCTGGAATACAAATATGCAGGTAAATAAGTTCTCCGGGATTTCATAGTTTCCGACATCGGACACAACACAAAATCGGATTGTGGAAGCGGCAAAAAAGTCTTAAGCTGAATAATGGAAAGATGGACCGGCCCCATGGACCAAATCTACAGAAGACACATTGTCAAATACGTCCAAAAGTCTCACACTGCTCTGGGACGCTTCTTATTCCAAATGAGTATTCTCGAACCACCATACAAGTGTAGGGGCATGAGCATAGCTTTTGAAGTGTTCCCATAAGAATGCCCGAAGAAAAGCGAAGTGAACGTGCGATTCCACCTTCTTTGCACCCGTTAAAAACATGCATGTCCATTGCTAAAGCGTCCAAATGAGAATACTGAGTGATCCAAGGAACAATGAGCCCAGGGGAAGAACTTTACCCTTCGCCGGCCTTATAGCAATCCTAACAAGCTCACCTCTTATGGTTTTCTTTCTGAACCATCATCAAATATATCCCTGGATAGCCATAAAGACGAGACGCAATCACGCTGACTCATTTTCCAACTCTTGATCCAGCGCTGGTCTGCGAGACCACTTCGACACTTGTAGTGTGTAAAAAGCATCTCGCATCCTTTTTCTCCTCCTTGTCCAGACTCTAAATCCCTCCCTTTTGAAGTATAGCATCGTAGTTACATTGCTCGCATCGGAGAGATCGTAAGAAAGACTTCCAGCAACAGGCAGGTTCATTAAAGCAACTACACTCTCCAAAGTAATAGTCATCTCTCCCCATCTAGATATGGGCTATGTGAGTAGAAATACGCCACCGAGAAATGAAGGTAATCAAACCCATGGCGTCTTTCCTAATTTCGAGGCGGCATGCCATGACCGCATGAGGATTTGTGCTTTGTCAAATTTTCTTTAATGTCCTTATTACTCAACATGCGTCTCATCCATCCTTCGCCCAAGAACCCGGTGGAGTATGGCAAGTCTTGAAGTCAATAGGAGAAGGCGGATACTCGTTTCTCTGGAGACAAAATCTCGTCACAAGTCTTGAAGAGAATGGATCAGCGTCCATATTTTCTGAATCGGAAAGCAAGACTATCTTATGAGAAGGATGTCTCCTAATGTTTGGAAAAGGCGAGGTGAACAACTCATCATCGATGTTCGGCATATCTTTGAAGCTGTCAACACTTCCTGACTTGGCACCAGTATTATCTCCGAAGACATATCGACAGGAGTTCTTTTCTTTCCTACCGCAATGAAATAAAACACAAGAGTTAGAACTCATATGAAGTGCATGAGAAATGTAGTCACACACAGCAAAGACACAACTACTTGGAGCATACAATGGCGGTCAAACATCATTCAAGTCTGGTATTGATCAAGCTTCAGTATAACTCAAGTTTTCAAATCCAGGATAAATTTCAAATCTGGTACAAATTTCGAAGTTCGATGCAAATTTGATCAACATGTGTGAATAAGACCCACGTTCCGGCATACACGGCGGCCCGCATTCATTCATCCACATGCATCATAACACGATTTTCTTTATTCATGGGAATCGTGTCTACTAGGATTCAAGCCAAATGGTGGAAAAAGCTAAGCATGCACATGTCTTACAAAAGGTGTTTACCTAAACAAACTAGTTTTACCTTTAAAAAAAAAAAAAAAAAAAAAAAAAAAAAAAAAGGAACTTACCTTGGACTGACGGAAGCATCTAGCAGCTCCGGCGGCAACAAATAGGCAATGCGGCCCGGCAACGATGGTCGGCCCAGCAGACAAGGTCACGAGAGGCTGCTTTTGCGAAACAAAAAAAAAAAAATATTAAAGAGGAAAAGAAAGGAGTTTTGTCTCTTTTATAGACAAAAATTAGAAGAATCCCAATAGAAGAAGGATTCCTCCCTTATTTGGTTTCCTCTTTTTGATTCAAATACCAGCTGAAGAACCCCACCAGATTCCATCAAGCGTGACGGCGTGGGAAACTAGCGGTCGACCAACACTCTTAGGGTAAACTCCTTTTATCCTGTCTTTCTTACATATGTATGTCACCATCTCATGCCTACCCACACATAATTAAACATTATGTGCTAGAGCGAGGGGACTTAATGTTGATGGTGGATTTTCGTTTTAAAGGTTAAATTTGTAAAAAACCAGAAAAATCATGCGTTGACATCTTGTAAAAGATAAAGCCATTTATAAGTGTTGGATACTCCCTCACTTAATTCACCAAGAATGGAGCATGTAGCAACAATCCCATTCTGTGAATACATGAAATTCCTCCAGGTTGGAGCATGTGGCAACAATCCCTTCCTGTGAATTTCATATCAGCCTTGTATTTCCAGTACTCATTATCAGTGTGGCATGACGACTGAGTGTTACTCTTACAGAGTAACACGAACCTCCAAGCACTATAATGAAACCATGTATGAAATACCCTCAGTGATTCTCGGTGTGTTATACTGGCCCGAGCCCTCTCGGTGTGTTATACTAGCCCGATTGAGCCCCTCTCGGTGTGTTATACTAGCAGATTGAGCATCCGGGCCCGACCGTATCAATCCTGATATGATCCGATCGCGATCATCCAACTCCACAAGCATGATTGGATGACCCGGATCAATTCCATCACCCCCAAGCAGGTATGGAATACCCGCGGCCGACCAGCATGGTCACCATTGGCCGTTGCTTGCCAAAAGACGTTCATACCAAGCATTATGGACGGAAAACCCTAAATAAGGGTTTGCGGCATATTACATGTGTCGCAAAATAATCCCAACCATCCATCTTCGCAGGTATAGATGGAGGGTGTAGATGTAGACTCAAAGGGCCCCGAGCATGTCAACACGATCACCGTGGGCCGCCTACACACTTGACCAATCGGTCAAGACCAGCAATGTTTGGCCGTGACCAATCATCACCCAAACAAGAAGTGGCGCGCGGCTTTTGAAAGCCAAAATTAGGGTTTCAAATCATCACGCGTCCATCTTCTCCGACGAATGGAGGGTCACGATTAGATTAAGCAAGGGCCGGTCATGCAGGCATGACCACTCGGCGCCCATCTACCTCCTCATGCGAACGGCCAAGGCATCCCATGCCCTAGCTAATCCAAAACGCCCGCCCAAACATGCGTGGTTACACTTCCCAAATTGCAAGCCATCTCGACCACTCAACTTCACCGGATGATTTGAATGGCTTGATCACGTTTTCATGGGATAGTCGTATATGCATGATCACCTACCTGCCATCTTCCCGTCAAACCCATCGACCAAGGCCAGGCCAAGATGTGTCGTCTTGAAACGCGTGCCCAAACTAGGGATGTCACGCCCGGTTTCCAACTCCTTTGCGGCAAGGGATTTCTGCCGCAAAACCGATCTCAACCACTCCCCTTTGACGGTCAAATTGAGTGGCCTAGATCGCACTTTCATGGGACGGTGAGACATGGACGTGTACACCAAAGATGCCATCTACATACACGTCCCACGGTCCTCCCAAAATTCTTCCCATGCTTGGTTTTGACCAAGTCAAAGAGTCATGCTTGCTCCTCTTCAAGAAACCTAATATTCATTAACGGTCGCAGATGAGTGTCTCAAAACTCATCTCATCCGTCCAACTTCACTGACTTGGTTATACAACCACAGTCGGGAGTTATTTGGTTAGTGAGGAGTCATTACCCATCACTTTACCACACCGTAATGCGTTTGCATAAAATACACATGATACTTCACAGTATCGACTTCCTGAACAACATGCTTATTCAATTCAAAGATTACATGCTATCTTTCGTGGATCCACGATCCATACATTCCCGAACATCAATCATGTCACAAATCGGGGATACATCTTGGGGTATTGGTCTGGCGGTTTACAGCGTGCAGCGTGCAACGCGCCATCACAAGAACGTGTTAGGAAGTCATGGACGGTTAGAGATGAACAGGAGAAGTGGGCAAGACTGGTCGACGCACAACTCCACTACTCCATCACTCCACTTCCTCCACTTCCCACGAGAGACGTGAATGAGGCTCAATGACTTGTATAAATAGGTTCTCCGCCCTATTTCAAACAACAACACAAGTTCAGACAAGACAGAAAATCAAGTGTTAATACAAAAATCGTATTCAAACACCCAGAGCCTGCTTGCATCAACCGCAAGCCCGTTTACCTTCCATTACAAGTCATAAGCAAGCCAACACCTTCACAATCTCAACACCTTCTTCGCTTCCCTCCCTAAGATCAACCCCATCTCCTTCACTTTGTGACCAAACAAGTCCTAACGGCCATTTCTTGGTTTAGGCCGGACTTGCACAGATTGATCTCTCGAATCTACAAGAACTCACCATAAGAAGTGCATTTGTTTAAAGGTTTAAATTCATTCCTCATCCACACCCCAAATTACCAAATTCTGCAGTGGAGTAGTTTTCACCCATAAACAAGTTGTTACCGAACAAATTTGTTGTTTCTTTACTGTTTTGAATACGAACCAAAGGAAATATTCCATTACGTGCACTTATTAAATGTCGGAAGCGCAGGGATACTGAAGAAACTAGGTGAACTATAGGTTTAGTTGCTTGGTCTCAACTATACGAAGTTGGTGTTATTTTGTATAGTGACTTAATTATGAGAGTATTCAATTCAGGACTAGGCCCTGGGGTTTTTCTGCATTTACGGTTTCCTCATTAACAAAATCTTGCTGTGTCATTTACTTTTGTTTTCCGCAAGTATAATTGTTGTTATTATAATTTAAAGTAAATCACACAAATGTTAACTCCGTATTACTTGATAGTGATCTTATAGAGTTTGGTTAAGTCCGAACCTATTATCAAGTAATCACACTTTGATTGTTGTATTGTCTCGATCTCGTATCCATAGACGATCACACAAAGTGTGAATACCCGATTCGTTGTATTGTCTCGACTCAGTCCATAGACAATCACTTTCAGTAAGAGGACTTATAGGTGGAAAAGTTTAAGATTGTGGTATATTTGGGTACCCTTGTCTTTTCAATTGGTATCAGAGCAGGTAAACACGAAAATATCTAACAATCTGTGTTTGGTGCGATCCAACCTATAAGAATTGAATCTATGTCGATTCGGCTTAACGTAGTAGCAGGGTTCGACATCTTCAAAGTTCTATGGTGGAGGACACGAATGAAGAATGCAATACTCTCATTAAAAGAATCGTGCAGAAGTTGGTTAGGAACTTGCGATTTCTCGAGAAAAACTCTCTTAGATCTAAGAGACAACCCACCGACTTTCTTTTATGATAAATCTTTCATACAAGGGAATCAATACATTTTAACAAGGTTTCAATGTTGATCCCGAATGGGATACGAAATATCACCTCGATTCCTTAAGCTTTCACCGTGAACATTTCACTGAGAAATTGTCATATTAAAAATCTTATGTTTTGTGAATGTTACCTTTGGTCCTGTATCAACAATATTCACAAACAATCATGTTGGATTAGATTGTAGAAGCAACCATATGGAAAGGTATCTTCAAATAGGGAATCAAATAACTCGATATGTTACTAATAAAGTAAGAATTCTTGATGTATTAAAAATAATATTGTAATAAAATACTATTACAATATAATTAAAACTAAGAAAATACTTCAATCTTATAAGTTTAAGAAAAAGTATCCCTTCATGTTCTCTATGAAAAGTATTCATATGCATTCATCACACAAATGGTTTCCACGAAACCATGATAGACTAAAAGGAATTAGTAACCTAAGAGTCAAGTTATCTTATGTTTCAAAATCTCTCAAACATAACTTATAACTTGTGGAATGATATTCGGTCCTATGGACCATTTCGATTCCTAAAAGTCCATGAGTGGATCCGTATCATCTATATCGAAAGAGTCAAGTTTCCAAAATATGTTCTCTTAAAAATATATGTGTTTTCAATATCGAAATAAAACTTGGATTCTTCTCGCAATTTTTGTGATTGTTTTCAATAAGATAAATATTTTGATCTCTCAAAATATTCATTTAGAGTATCTAACAAGCGTACTTTCAAAGATGATACAAATGAAGATCTAAGGAGAAAACGATAACAATGATTCTCACCAAGAAACTTGCTCGCATGTTTAAGGGAAAGTGCTATCAAATTCTCTATATGGTGAATGAAATAGTTTCATGGGAGATTGTCATGATTATTGTCTTCACAAGATTGAGAAATATCTTGACTCCTTAAAATCGACAGGCTAACTTTATGCAAAGAAACATGTTATCATTCAATTCAACTTATGCCCTCCTCATGTGTTCAAGCATCCACTCTTCTTGATGGAGTATTGGACCTAATCGGAAGAAAGGTCTTACTTAAAGAAAGAGTTGATGATGAATGAAAACATCTAATGGATGATAAGAATGCATTGAGAAAAGCCCGTGAAAACTCTTCAAATAATGTTAAGCATCTTACTAACATTCACAATCACCATGAGGATGTTTTGATGAAGCTTTGGTCTCTACTTGAAGAGATTTCTTCCTAATCTGAATTTACGCAAAAAGGGAATTAAAAGGTCCAGTGCATGAAATACAAGTAGAGAAAAATAAAGAATAAGATTAGAATCTTATCAAAATAGACATCAGTTTTTGATTTCTTTCAATTATTATGTAAGGTCTATTGCTGAATAAAACTATCTATAATTTATGAATAAAATTATTATTTTATAATTTGTCTTGTGATAGTTTTTCGATTACATAGCCTATGCTTGAATGCTTTATATTATTGCTATGTGTGTGGGATGTTTGATTACGGTTTCTTAACCTTAATATTCGATCTCATATGATGTGTGAACCCTTATGGTTTTGTGGCTTTTTGATTTAGCGGGATTAAGTTATAGCCCATGTTGGTAGGCTTTATCAAAGGATCATAAGGTGTTCCGATTGAAACTCATATGTGAAAAAGTCACAATATGTTGAATTTTTCTGTTTAACATAAAAGCATATGTATTTCGGGTTTTCAACTTTTGCTTTTTGCATTAGTTAAAACCGATTCAACCTTTCTATGGTAAAGGTTGCTGTTGTTGTTGTTCTTTTGTTCTTGCAAGAGGATAACAACATAATGGGGGAGAGTTATAACTTGAACTTGCACTTAATGATATATATTTATGGGGAGAAAAGGATGCAGAATCTGAGGTAACGAATTTGTTAGTTTATCGTTTTCCGTTTAAGAAAAAGCTTGAGTTTATTGCATATATTTTTCTTTTGCTTAACAAAATTTGGTACAATTGATGTTTATTCCATTATGTGCGTATGGATGTATGTGTGTGTGTGATTCAATTGTTTCCTGTTAAGAAAACCTGATTTGATATCTTTCTTTATTGTTTGGTATCGCTTGTTTTAGACTTAACGGAATTCGGTGCAATTGATTGCTTTAATGTCTATGTTTGTTTCAATTGCTTCCTAAGTTAAGAGAAATAATTGTGCAAGTCAATTTATTTGGTTTGCATTTATTGTTTATGGCTTAACATAATACGGGTTCATTTGTTTAGTCCAATTCGATTCCGGATAAGAGAAACTAAGTTAATTTTGATCTTAGTTAGACTTATCAAAAGTAAAGGATTCGGTTATTCAAGTATAATCGAATGCCTTGACAAGAAATATTAGTTAACTAACCTAGTATTTGTCTTGTCTAAAGTGTAAGGTCTAACGTTATTATATGAATAATTAGTGTCCATGAGAAAATAAAGTTAATTTGATCTTTATTTTGGTCTTATCGAAATAAGCGATTATATTTGTGCACCTGTTTAGCAAAGGGAACTAAGTTCCTTAGTCAACTTGTCAAACTATTAGGAAAAATTGCTTCGAAATTGTTTCCTTGATAACATATTAAAACCAAATTACTTGTATTTTCGGTTTTGATATTGGTTATCTAAAGTGGTATGTGAAACCTTCGTGCTTAACTATAGGTTGTACAATTCTTTTAGATTGTAAGATCCTTTCGGTTTTTGTATTTTTTCGGACCTTTGTCATTTTGTGACAAAAATGGGGAAAATATATGGAGTAAACAAGTGATTTGTAATCACATAGGAAAGGACAATTGTGCTTAAATGTTATATCTAACGAAAGAGTAAAGCATTGACTAAGGGGGGAAAACATATCATATGATGATTGTAGTTATTTGGACTACAAAGGGAAATAACAAAGATGTGCGATCGAAAATCTAGCTATCTTACCTTTAGGGGGAGTATTAGCTTTGTTATTTAAATGTCAACAACGACATTTATGGATTGAATATATGCAGGGTATTGTGTTGTTGAAACATGGAATCAAGCGTATGTATAATGAATTTTTGTAATTTGTTTACCCATATGATTGTAAGAGTTTTGTCACTAAAATTGACATAGGGGGAGATTGTTAGAGCATAGCTCGGTTGAACCCACCAAGCGTTGGTATGTCAAGTTTGGTTGTCATATTTTAGTGAATCAAAACTCAATTAAAGAGTCGCTTGATTATGTATAGAGACAACTTCGTATAGGTTAGGCTAGAAAGATTAGGATTATGAGACATACAAGTATTACTCAAGACTTGAAGAATGTGAAGAAGTAACAAGATACATCGATGACATCATCCTTCCTCTTGAGGTTAGTAATATTGTGACTTGAACTGTCTAACGATCTTTCAAGTCGTGCTATATTGAAAACATAATTGCAAACCTTTGAATGATTATACTCTAGTAGACATAGTGTTAAGGAATTAGAATACGAAGTATAATGCATATCTTTTAAACTTCGTATATAAGACATCGAAATAATCGTATGAATGTTATTGTGATTATGTGTACGGGTATGGGTGAAGATTTCGTCCTAGGAAACAATGTTTACATTCGTTTAAAGGAAGTACATTCATGAATGAACTTGTTTTATGAATCGAAAGGGAAATCGCTAGGCTTATTGGTATTGTTATTCATTGCATATCTTTGGATTACCAATATGTGTGAGTTAGTAGAACCGATCATAACTTGTTATGTATCTTGGTAAAACTAGTCACAATGCCTGACTTATGTATTGATATGACTTTTATTAGTGTAACCGATCCTAAGTAATCACCTAAGATGGTATGATCGATATTTGTAATTGGTGTGACCGATCATGTTAATCGTGTGACCGATCACAAGTAATACCATGAGAATATGGTAACCGGTCTTGGTAATTGACGTAACCAATTTGGTAACTCGATGTAACCGATCCCAATAACCATATTGAGGTAGAACCGATCCGTGTGTTTGGTAAAACCGTAAACCCATGATTAATGTGTTGATTTGATCAATCACATAGTTCTTGGAAATCAGATAAACCAGTTCTAAACTTGTTTGGAAGTGTGGTATAATCGGTTCCAAGATTGTAAATATGAAAAAGGATTTACAAATAAATAAGATGTCGACATACTTTGAACATGTTCAGTAACTCTTATCTTTTATTGTTCAAAGATATTCCTTAATAACTCAAGGAGATCCTGACCAAATAAGTTGAGAATCTTTTGATTAAGGTTGTTAATTTTATATGCTTTTAATTACCAGCAATTAAAATGCATATCTCCTCGAAAATAAAAATTGGTAATGTGCATTTACTAATTGGAGATTTTCTAGTAGGATTTCTTAATTTTGGACAGAGCATTTCTAGGAATTATGAAGACCGATTTTGGGAATTTATTGCATATCTTAAGAATATTCGGTTTTGGAAATTCCTTGGTGTCCAAACTTCCTTGGTCTATAAATACCCAAGTTTGTATTTCGAGAAAACTATCCTAAGAGCCAGCAAAACTACCTTGTTGTGGTGTTACTGGAGGAGCCGTCTATTCGGAGAGGAAAGTACCCTAATTAGGCGAAATCTCTTACG
Organism: Papaver armeniacum; assembly: GCA_023531295.1. Taxonomy (NCBI): domain Eukaryota; kingdom Viridiplantae; phylum Streptophyta; class Magnoliopsida; order Ranunculales; family Papaveraceae; genus Papaver; species Papaver armeniacum. The sequence goes on along the minus strand of JAJJWW010015925.1, from coordinate 62,492 downwards.
ACCGCTCGTTTAAAGACTTTAGTGGGATCAAGAAGCTCTACAAGTATCGTTGGTGGGAAACTAGATAATTGCAGTATTATTAGTTTTCGATTTGATTGACTAACGGTTGTTGAACTTTGATTGCAACTAGTTTGTTTATTCCTAGAATCTTCTTCCTCGATATAAGATTCACTCAAACTAGATCGAAGTGTCGAAGGATCTTTAGAACTGTTTGTATATCCAAAGACATCTTGTGATAATCCATTGTTAACGCACTTCGTTACGTGCGTGATTGATCACAAGAGATTCAAGTTGTTCTGCATATGTATTTATTGAAGATTTGAAGATTTGAAGGCGAAGAAGATTTCTTATTTGGGTTCATAATCTTTGGTGTGCACAAAACTTGATCGGTCGATCCAACTATAATAAGTTTATCTTTGATAGATTTGATTAATTAGTTGCGTAGATCAACATCATTATATAGTATCTTAGTAGATCCTATTTTTGATTGCACAAATCTAAAATCCGGTACTTTGGTAGTTGTTGGATAGATAGATCTAAACCCGACAAATGAGTTTATTGGATTAAACAGAAGAGCCTTTGTCTAACTCATATCACTGATATTGAATTGAGTTATTACCGAACATATTTTTTGTTCGTTTACTTTTTGGAATATGAACCAAAGGAATTGTTCCAGTGCGTGCACTTATTGAATGTCGGAAGCACAGGGATACTGAAGAAACTAGGTGAACTATAGGTTTAGTTGCTTGGTCTCAACTATATGAAGTTGGTGTGATTTTGTAGAGCGGCTTAATTTTGAGAGTATTCAACTCCGGACTAGGTCCCGGGGTTTTTCTGCATTTGCGGTTTCCTCATTAACAAAATTTTGATGTGTCATTTACTTTTGTTTTCCGCAATTATAATTGTTGTTATTATAATTTAATGCAAATCACACAAAGGTTAACTCCGTATTACTTGATAGTGATCCTATAGAGTTTGGTTAAGTCCGAACCTATTATCAATTAATCACACTTTGATTGTTTTATTGACTCGATCTCGTATCCATAGACGATCACACAAAGTGTGAATACCGATTCGTTGTATTATCTCGACTCAGTCCATAGACAATCACTTTCGATAAGAGGATTTATAAGTGGAAAAGTTTAAGATTGTAGTATATTTGGGTACCCTCGTCTTTTGAGATGGCAAGGAAGAAACCTAGATGAATGGATCTTCAAGAAAAAGGGTGTCTATGAGTATGAAAGAACAAAATCTTGGTATGCTGAAACCGTAAAGGATCTGGTTAACGCCTGTAATGATTCTTAGGGTGAAATTAAAAATCTTCAATTGCAACTAAATAACCTGGTTGACGGTCAAGACAAAATTCTTGAGAAACATAAAATCATGATCTGAAATCAAAAGAACCTCATCTCATTATGCGGACAACTAGGGATTTTGTTCGCATTGTCAATCGCAAGGTTAGCGTCTTAACACACGAGCAAGACCGCCGTCAAAAGAGTCAAGGACATCATAGGCTTGTTCTATCACTAGGGTGCTTGAAAGTTATGAGGAGATCAATGAAGTTTGATTTCTTTTTTCAATGTTTTTATTTACTAGTTAACTCCTTGTAGGAATTTCATTCCCCGTGTTTTTTTTAAGGAGGAACACTAGTTTTTGGAGTAGCAATTTTTATGTGGTTACACTAGGTATTCCAAATACTATCATCTTGCAATGATTAAAAGTTATTTAGTTAAATTTTATATTGGAGATTACTTGCAATACCTAATCTTTATTGATTATATGTATATATGTATGTATTACTTATTTTGTGAGATTTGTTCTTTGTTATCATATTTCTAGATTAGAACGAATATCTCATATGTTCTCATAGGTTAAGCTCAACTTTTTGTGTTCCTCACTAGATAAAATAGGAGTAAACTATTTTGAGAATTGCAATATTGATCTTCCAAATGATTATACTTTTGTGAATATATTACACGGTATCCGTAAGATGTTCTCTAGTAATCGGTTTTCCTCCCCGAAACCGTAACTGGCAGGGAATAAGTTCGAGAACTTTAATCTCTACGTCCCTTTATGGCTAGAGAAGATATAATTCTTACGTTGAGTCATATCGCATAAATTTTCCTCTTTGTTCGAAAGTGGCCTAGAGAATAGTTCTTCTTGATGATTATTTTTCTCACAAAAGTAATATATTTTAGTGCCTCTAACATTAAGATCGTTATTTTAACTTCTTTGTTCAAATCGGCGAGAAGAAAGAAAAATATTGATACAAATCTACTTTGTTCTTAACTCAAGAGTAAATTTGTTAATATTCACATAAAATCCTTTTACCGTGATTAGAGAAAGGTCGCCTATGTTGTTCTTTCTGGAAATGACATCAAATGGGGTAGAGTTCAATTTGAACTTGTGCTTAATTGTCATATCTTTGTGGGGAGTGCGGCTGTGGAATTGTAGGAGATGCTTGTACATATATATATCTCCTTGATGAAAACGCTAAGTTTACTTGGTGAAATCATCTAAATAAAAGATGGCATGTGTTATCTAGTCTTGATAATTCTTTTTCAAAATTCATTAAGATCTATATTTTTCGCCTTTGCCAATTTTGGTGACAAAAAGGGAGATAGTTATTTAATAATATTTTATTACAACATATATGGCTTTTCGGAGCATTATGGGAGAGGTAGTGGTTTATAATCTATAGTTTTTACCTATTATGCAAAAGTAGTAAGCATTACTAAGGGGGGAAACGTATCTAAGGGGGGAAACGTATCACCGTAGTATTGCTTCAAAGTTGTGGTGCAATTGAACTTTGAGGAAGGTAACAATACTATGTTTTTGGAATAAAAACCACTGAGTTGAGTGATTTTACCATTCAAAGAAAATTTAAAATAGAATATTATCATAAGTTTTTATCGCTACGGACCTTCAACAACAACAAAGCTGAAATGATCATATACAGAAGCATAAAAGAATTTTAAGAATGGAAAATTTATGACGATGTTGAAGAACCAAGGAAATCAAGCAGGATGGATTTTGAGTCAAAGATCATTTATTTTGAATCCATATGTATTAATAGTTTTGTCGCTAAATTGACAAAGGGGAATATTGTTAGAGCACCGCTCGGTCAAACTCGCAAGGTTTGCTATCTCAAGCTTGTTGTTAATGTTATTTGTACAAAACTATATCTTGATTTTTAGTCTCTAAAGTCAAAACTCGGACTAGGATTAGAGTATGGTAGTTAAGTATCGGAATCGTTGAATAACCCTAGAAGATTGAAGACTGAAGATCAAATGAATACATTTGAAAAACTTCATCAACAAAGAGGTATATGAAATCTGAACCATTTTATTTACTCACAAGTATTACCATTCTATCCATATGAGACTACGTTGTATGATTTTTAGTCAATATTGCAAAAAAAAAAAAAAATTGAGTCAAGCTTGTCTTGTTAAACATCTCGAAATATGATTCAAGCAATGATGTTCATAGGTCATAAGCAATCTTAGATCAAAATAATGTATTGTTCAAGAACTTCATTTGTGGATCATTTGGAAATTACCCGAGCAATGGGAATGTTTCGAACATTAGATAGTTTTTAGAATTACCGAAATTTGGACTCAGGGTAGGTACGCATACCCAGTTCGTGTACCATGGATATCTAAGTTTCTAGAATATAAGTAGGTACGCATACCCGGATCTCGTGAGTAGCCTTTGCGGACGCGTACCTTGGCCATCTGAATTCACAAACTAGTTCGTAGGTACGCGTACCCTCGCATACCTACCCAGTACGAATTAGCAAATGCTCGTGATTTATTTCATAAATACGTTTAGCATCGCTACAACTCTCGTGAACACCTCTAAGACATCTTTGATCACTAAAAAACCTTGTATATATGCATCATGATTCAAGTTTTAAATGAACACAATATTACTTATCAGTTCTCAATTCATATTTTTCATGAACTATCGTTATACACTTGTTACGATACCCGGATTATAATGTATATTATTCTATGTAATTTCAAGATAAATTTCTCACATGCTTACATGAACTTCTACAAGAGTTTCATCTAAACTGAGAAATTGTTTGCTTGAATCTTAAGTTATCTTAGCTTGAATTCTAAGCAACCCTAGTATTGAAAATCTAAAAAAAAAAGACTCAAACAACCAGGAAATTCAATCATTATTACTCATGTGTCCTAGTTGTTTGCTAGAGTCCTTCTCTGTCAACCTAGGTTTCCTCCAAAAAAAGATAATTAGGTTTACGAATTAAAAAACTTCACTTAGGGATTCGTGAGTCAAATTCCGACTATCTTTACCTTAATAGTTCGTGTTTCCCGATCTTTTCTTTCCGTTATCGAGGTTTTAGTAATCTTTTTTCAGGAACGAGATAGATAGAAATCACAAAGTTCTCTTCATCTCAAATTTGTGATTCCTAAAGATGGATATCTAAAACTCTTCTTTATTGATCGAGTTTAAGATTGTTCTTGAGAGGTAGCTAATAATCCAGACCACTTCTCACCTAACCGAGTGTGACTTCCAAGCCTTGATTTATTGATATAGAAGGGAAATCAAGTAGGCTTTTTGTTAGAGGCGAGATTGGCTTTGAAAGTCTTCACTTAGGCTAAAGCAATTCTTAGGCTGTAAAGGATGTCGCCTAAGGGAATCAATTTCGTAGAGCCTTGCGAGGTTCAAGAAAAATAAGGAGCACGCATTGAATTGCTTGAAGGGTGAATTCATTCTCAACTACGTTCCAAATCCGAAGTATGATAGTATGCTAGTGTCTATAGCGGCAATGCGCCTCCATGTCAAAATTTAGACGAGGTCTCGGGATTTTTCCTGCTAGTGCGGTCTTCCTCGCTAACAAAACTTCGGGTGTCTTGTGTTTTCCCCATTCCGCATTATATTGTTTAATCTTTATATTAGGAATAAAACAAGTAGTACGTAATCAATTCTAGTAGATAAGTCCATCTTATTTGTGATCAATTATGAGACTCGTTCTTGTAGAATTCGTATCTTCAAAGATAGATGACAAGTTTCATACTTGACAGAATTCGGATTCAATTATCTGGATACGACTAGATTGATCTTGGATATTGATTTTTGAGATCGTCCAAGTACTCTTATAGCAAGTACATATTGACAAGGAATTGATTACGTACTACTTGTTAAGAGAAAGAGATATAAATTTTCGAAGAGAAAAGTCAAGACAAAGTTGCCAAATAACAAGTACTCGTGGATATCTCTTTCAAGTTCACGAACTTTGTTGTCTTGACAATCTGGTTGTGAAGAGAAAGAGATATAGACTCCATATAAATATTTACATGGATCCTTAAGTTGATCTACTTGCAATTGTATTACGTTATGTCCAAACAAAGTTGCCGAATGAAAATGTTGGTGGTATACTTGGTACCATCTCCTTTCCAGTTTGATGTTAAGGAGAGACTTAGATTCATAATCTTCATTAAAGCTTGAACTCTTACTTGTAGAGAATTAAAAATATAGTGAAAAACCCAAAAGGACTTGCAACAGAAATTTTAGTTTCTAGGTTTTTAAACTAGTAAAGTGGGTTGGGTAAAAACCAAAGCTCATAATAGGGTTGAGTTTACAAATTTTTTTTTTTTTTTTTTTCTTTCTTTCGATGAAAGTCCAATAAAATATGTCATTAGATGCTTTCAACATCATGGTTCTTTTCTTTCTTTGTAAAGAAGAGAAAAAACGCACTCAAACAATTAGATGCTTTCAACATCATGGTTATTCTCTTTCTTTGTAAATAACAGAAAGAACACTCAAACAACTAACTTTTTGAGCTGGCAGCGAATCTCATTTCGATGCATACACTTTGAATCTCATTTTAAATAAAATGAGAAGGCAAATCTTAGTATATTATTAAAACCAGAATCGTCTAAATTTTAACTAACATTTATCATTTTTAAAAGCAAACTATCTCATGACATAAAACTTATTAATCGTGGTCAATATCGTTATTCATGTTTCTCATATAAACATATCAAATTACAGTTACATTATTAAAATTTCATTATTTTATAATCAAATCTTGTTAAATTTTGCAAGGGCATAAACAGTGGCAGAAGTAACAGCCGGTATGAACATATCATTAGGAATTGCAGTTGGCATAATTGCGTTCTTAATAAACAACAATGTTATAGGAACACCATACATGTAAAGAATGATGTCTTTTGCTCCAGAGCCTTTAAATCCTGTATCAAATACTAGATCCTTAACCATCTTGCTTGAATTCCTCTGGTGTAAGCTTACTTGAGCCTTTGTGGTGTTTCTGTCCAATACAATAAAATTCATCAAAATTAATAATTTATTTCTTGCTCAATCATAAATAACAAAGTGTGAAAATACTGATACTAGGAACATTATAAGTCATTTTTAGAAAGAAATAACACATTTAAAACCACAAAATAGACAACCTAAGATTTATAAATAACGATCTGGATGCATTTTTAATATGATCCTTAGACTACAGATTGCTTTAAAAAAATTATTTGGTCCATTTTGGATTTGCTTCTTGCTATAGGGCCTGTCTCTAATTCCCAAAATTATATGCAAACATGCATTATAGTTCTAGTTTATCATAAATAAAAACGAGAAATACTTACATCAAATGCATGCCTCAGAGCCTCCGCATTCGGTGCACAAAATCACAGACTTTGCCTAGCTCCTTATTTAAGTCTCTAAAAACATTATAAGGGCGTATTTAAAACATTATACAAATTGTTTTGATTCTTTAAAATTTCTCCAATATAATATATTACAATAACGTGATAGAAACTTTAATAAGGTTTAATCAAAGTCATAAATAAAATTTGATGGGTTAGATTTTTTGATAAATTTTTTGTTTAATCAAACCGTGTTAAAGTCATAAGGGTACAACATTTCCCCGTGCAACAAATTTTTATCTAATGAATTTTCCTTTTTATGCTTTAAGAAAGAAAGGGTATATTAAGTTTGTTGAAGAATTTAGAACTATAAGATAAACGACATAGTGATAAGTTTTTTTTTTTTTTTTTTACAAACATACTCATCTTACGCAGAAATCAGTCTCTTCTTCGCTTTTCAAGGTAACCATTAATTTTGGTAAGTTTCGAGTAAATTTGATATACTCACCAAATCCAAAGTCTAAGTTATATTTCAAGAAATAATTTACCGAAATAAATTCTGAATTAATCCTATTTAATTTCATACCAACTAAATTTAATACAAACATATAAATCTCAAATTTCTAAGCTGAGGTATTGTTAAATATTAATTACAAATAAGTAATTTATTTTGGATTTTATTAGTATTAACTTATTTGAAAATACCACATTGCACAAATCAATAAATTTTTGAGTGAAATCAATTGATTAACTGATTTATATAGTATTGGTTAACGATTTAAGTCCGAAGAAGGATCCCACCACAATTTTATTCTCACACTATCTCACCTTTTGGGCGACGTCTTTATGAATAAAAATCTAATGGTAACGGTTTTGAAACTACTTAATGTTTTGGTGATATCTTCCTCTTACAAAGCTCTACGTTCCTATCGAAAATGAGCATATACCGAGATGTATACCACTACCATATACTACTTTGAAAATGAATCGCTGAATATCACGAATTTTGAACTATTAAAATTAAGATTTTTCGGAATGCACTCATTTTAAGTAAGTATAATAGGAACATATCCCAAAAACATTAACTTCAAATCCGATATTATTTAGTTTTTATTCAAAATAAAATAAAATAAAGGCTTCCAAAAAGTAAGATAGCATGAGAATAAAAGTGTAAACGGATCCTCCCTCACGTCCTCACCACATATCCGAACTAGTAACTACCTCTAAAAGAAAACAAAAATATTTACCCCACGGTTTTGCAAACAGCAAGATAGACGTTACTATTTGGTTTTTATTCAAAAATAAAATAAAATAAAGGCTTCCAAAAAAATAAGATAGCATGAGAATAAAAGTGTAAACGGATCCTCCCTCACGTCCTCACCACATATCCGAACTAGTAACTACCTCTAAAAGAAAACAAAAATATTTACCCCACGGTTTTGCAAACAGCACGATAGACGTCAGTTATGGTCCAATCTCCTCCCTTAACATCTTTTGCCATATTTTCATAAGTTCTCGCCGCTATTTTACCAATTTCTGCTTCTTTTGTAACTCCGTTTCCTGCTCACATTAATAGCATGTTATATTCTTTGCTCTCATGTACATCTGAAGACCCGTCCCTCCTCATGCATGTAAGTCGGTTAATCGTAATCAAATAGTAAGAGATACAGAGAGTCAATTAATTGTGATCAAATAGTAAGAGATATAGAGAGATTTTGATTGTTTACCGGCTGCTAACTTCTTCAGGGACTGTCCCATCTATCCAGAATGGAAATTGGGAAAATGGATAGAGAGTTTCAAACTCTGATGCTCTGGTGAGATATGATTGCAGACTTTAGTTTATACACTTAAACACCGCAATTTCGTGTTGCTAATAAATCCCTTGGCATGATCATTTTAGAGAGGGAAGGAATATGATAGTTACAAGTTATGTAGCAAAAGAGAGATCAATGAGTTTCTAAACTTAAAGAAACGTATCGATCAGAATATAAGCACTAGTGGTAATGCCTTTCTTTCGTGACAAGGAAAGGTTTGCTTCTTTTTTCATTTCTACTTTTATTACTTACAGAGAGATTCAAAGAAACTCCAAAATGAATGTTACAACACACAAGTTACTCGTATTCATTTTCTTCTTCTGCTTCCTGCTGTACATTTCAGAATCCAGACTCCCACCAAAGTGATTTTATATTCAAATCTAAGTCGCAGCCGTAGTGGTGGTGGTGACAATGGTGGAACAAGAGGTAGGGGACCGTACAGGAGGTGTCCATGTGTACACAAGCAAACCCACTACAAGGACGGAGGCTCCCATCACAAAACCTGCTGGTAAGGAGGACGCAACACCAATATATGGTAACGGTAGTGTAAATGCATACACTGATAGAGGCACTGCACAGTAAAGATTAGCATGAATCAGTAAACAGGAAATGAAAATGAAAATAAGATCCAAAACGAAAATTATATAAGAACAAAAAAGGTGGTTCCCCCACTACATGCTAGCATCCACGTAAAACTTTCCAGACCTAAAGGTCTGAGACTGAGACCCATGGCCTAGGGGAGTAACATTGTCGCATTCAAGCCAAATTCAGGCATTTGACCTGGGAAACATATGCTCATGGTTCAATGTTTGACTAGCTGTGGTATCGATCAACTTAGGAATCGCCATGAAGGTATGAAAATTGGCATTAGGTATTCCAGAAACAAGAGTAACAGCATAAACAAACCAAGTTTCTGCCTTTCCAACAGATAGCTTGAGACTGAAGATAAGACACCAATGACAGTAGCATCATCCCGAGGTTCCACTCGTAACCCATATATAATAAATATCAAGTCTATTTTATGTTGAGAAAAATGGGCCACCAATCCAATACTAGCATAGAAAGTTGGTTTGGTTGACTAATAGTCGTTGCTTCAGATCATTCTAGAAAGGATTGATCCGATGTCTCACTTTACCATCATAAATACGTATCAAACTACAGACCTTTTAGGTAAAAAGAAAAAAAATACCTGAAAACGTGGATGCTAGACAAGAGACCACGGCAGAGGAGATCTTAAGGAGGTGCAACAATGATATGTTGAATGCCATGTTCACCATGATAAACAGTAATGGCAGCAGCGGTGCTCCATCACATCCTACGTATGTCACCACAAAATCCCCTTATTATAAACTTGGGATTGTAATAAAGTGAGAACTGTAACTACTTAGTGACACATAGTAAGACATAACAAATGGTAGCAAGATATACGTTCAAAATAAGCATAAGTAAAGTAGAAGTAAAATGTGAACTGCGGCAACTAGAGCTGCACAAGACCCGCCCAACTTACCCGAACCCGCCTGTACCCGCTAAACCCGTGGGTTTTTAATCCGAACCCGCCCGTTGTGGGTGCGGGGTTGGTGATGAAAATAAAAACCTGCTATAGTTGGGTTGGTAGTTGGTGTTAGCTAAAACCCGTCCGAACCCGCCCGAAAAATCCCGCTAAATATACACAATTGATAAAACTAATCCCAACTGTCCGTTATTGAAACCCTAGCGGTACTAGTATATAGGATGCTAGGAGGAGAGACTTGAAGATGATAGAAGAGACATGAGTCACTTACTGTTGGTCTGCAAACTTTTATTGTTTTAAGTTTTAATCTTAACTTTGAAGTAGTAGTACTGTTTAAACTTGTTTTTACATAGTACACTAGTACTTGTTTAAGCTTAACAATGAAGACTTATGTTTATGGTTTGATTTTTTAAGTAATTAAGAACTCAAGTAAGAAGTGTGTTTAAACTTTAAAACATGTGTGTGTGAATGATCATTGAATATAAAGCAGTACAGATTAAACACTACAGGTGAAAAACTTGTAAAAAATATTGAATTACAATCTGAAGCGACCGACCCATAGCGAGCGGGTCAAAAACCCGCCCGATGTTTATGGGTGCGGGATTGGTTATGAAAATAAAAACCCACTATAGTTGGGTTGGTAGTTGGTATTAGCTAAAACCCGCCCCGCCCGACCCATGTGCAGCTCTAGGCAACTTTGTAGAAAACTGGATATATATAATTAGAGGTGCAGTGGAGAGTCTCAGACAATGTGCTAATTTACCGAAAAAATAATTGGTACTTTTCCTGCTAGTACCCTAATAAGCTAAGCTTTTTCTAATTCAACAAACACATAAAGATAGTGATAGGTCTAGAAATGAATATCTTCTTCTTCTTTTTTGCGAAAAACTGATTCAAGATCCAACTCTACACATCACATGAATTCAGTAAAGCATTTTATATTGCCGATTTCAAATGTCAAAAAATTTGTTCGAAAGAACTACATGGTAAGTACTGAGTAGGCGATTGGAGGATTAGAGACGCTACTGATTTCCAACAACGAATTAAAACAAGCTAATTATATGGCAGGATGGTCCTAGACATCAAGTAGACCATTCAGGAATTCATACTAAAGATCAGCTTTTAATTTAGTTTCAAGTAGGCCCTTATGGGACAGTTGAGACACCTAGTCTGAGCTCTAACCAAGAGTCCAAAATGAAGCAGCTCTTCGCTTATCAACGGCCTAATATTTCTTGCTCTAGAAGAGAAATTTTTTATTATATTTTTGGATCTCAAATCAAATTAAAGTAAGACTAAATAAACACACCTTTAGTTAAAGTACCAACATTCAGAAAACAAGCTGCCCCATCTTTAAGATAACTTGGTAATTGAGTAAATGGAACACCCCATAACTTTGATAGAAAAGGTAGTAGGAGACATATAAAGAGTGCCTGCATAAGAGAAACTCGAGTTATGTCTAATCAAACGTGCATATGTTTTATAGTAGTTCTTTTGATTGTTTTTTTTGTTTCTTTCTGGAAGCTACAAAACCAATACTTTTCTAACATCTTAATGTCAACTAAGTATGTTTACCTGGAAAGCAGATCCATATGAATTCACAACAAAGAGATCCACATGGCCTCCCTGCAACAAAGAAAAGCTGGTGCGTAAATAAGTGAAGCCATAGTTTAGTATAGAGTTCTCTTTGGTGGTCTTGATTTGTTTCTGGATTAGCATTTGGCAATGGAACTTCATTACAAATCTCCAAGCAGTTAAAGAGTTAACTGATCTATTTTACATACCTTCAACTTCTGAGCAGCATTCTTGAAAATTATTTCCTACATAATGTTGACCTTCGCATGAGAAAACATAATAATCATTGAAACTGAAATTTTCTCAAAAATTAAAATGTAAGCAACCTTTAAAACTGTATCACCCGCTTGTAGAAAAAACGATGCTATCATCAAAAGTGTCCAAAAGAGACCAGCTTTTTTCAGGGAAAGACCCGCACCTGATCCACTGCCATAACACAACCATAAAGTACGATGCAGTACATGAAGGAACAGCTTGAAATAGTCGTTCCTCACAATAACATGAACACACATAGGCATAATTTGATGCAGTACATGAAGGAACAGCTTGAAATAACCTTAGGCTTATAAAAAAAAACAAACATGAAGGCACTTATCAAGTGGCATATGTAATTTCATATTTCAGCAACTGCTGAATATTTTGTAAGGGTTTTGCCAACACGTCTCAGTATCCACATGCTGTTTCATCTGTAGTTCTAAGCTGTTTAAATGTTAGCTGACTAGCAACCCTAAATTACAGTACGCCTTGTCCAGGGGTAACAGTCTTTAGTTTTAGCCTTCTGTTCTATCCTTTTTTTACAGTCTTTTCCTCCAAACATATTGTCTTTATGTGGTCTGTGATCTTCAATTAATAGATCCGTCAAATAATACAAGTTTCAGGATCCCAGCTACGTTTCCTTTTAGAGAAGATAGAACGTGGATAACTATGAAAAAAGAGAAAATAAAATTTAAAAAAAAAATAGCTAAAGCAACATTATAGTATTAACTTCTATTTACCTTGTAACAGTTATTATCACACCTATAGCTACAAGAAAGCATCCTAGTATTTGGTTGACTCTATATCGTCTACCAAGAAAAATGGCTGACAGGAGAAGCTGCCAAATAAGAAAGGTCTGCAGAGAAAAGTAGAGAATCGCACTAACAGTGTAAATACAATTCTCAAGTACTTAAAATGTGTGAAGGTAAAGCAAACAGAAAATGGGTTGAAGATATGCCAGAAAAGCAGCTGATTTGCTGTGTAATTTTAAGAAGTATTGATGAAAAGTGCTCACAGAGAAATGTATATTTACCTGGGATAATATAGGAATCGATTCCCCTGAAAGCATAGCTGCTCAAAGTGAAGAAAACAAAAAGTTTCAGTGTTGCGGGAAGAGTAAAATATGATAACATAATGTATTAACACAAACTATAACTCTATATCAGGGCATCATTAGAACTATTCAATACAGAACTGGCTCCTTTTTTAAACCTATTAAAACTTTCAGTAACTGGTTTCAAAATCGCTTATGACATTCACATGGTCAAGTGTGAGCCAAGATATCCTTACATAATTTTTCAAATACATCCAATGGAATTTTCAATGTCTCATTTTCATGTTACATTATTCACATGGCTCAATTTTCTGAAATTCGGAAACCTTAAATATATATAACTATTTGAACATCAAACTTGCAAGCGGCCAAACTTATATTCTGAATAATTTCATTTGATGTATCAAAAGAAATGGAACAAGACCTAGGAATCACTAACTTATATTTTGTTACCTGCAGCTGCCATCCCAGAAGCTGCAGCAAGAGCCTCTAAAATACCAACACCGACAAATGGAGCCTTTGGCAACGCAAGCATCTCATCAGTAACGATGCCAGCATGATACCGAAAATACAACACCGAGAAATATACCACAACATATCTGGAGAGTGAAACTAAGCCCAATTAGCACAAAAACATGCTTGAGTATATGATCCGCCAATCAATTAAATGTGCCTTGGCAATGTCCGGCAAAATCTGAAACTCTAAACTCAAAATTGGTCCACCTCATATAATACATGAATTTACCTATATCCCAAAAGAAAGAAAATGTGTATTACCAAACATGGTCAAAATGCACTTATACTGTAACAACCAAATTACTGATTGCCAAACAGGCATGACCTTAAAAAATAAAATTTCTGGCAGAAGAAAAAAAACAAAAGGATGGATAATTGTAAAATAACATTCACTCAAAGTTACCTAGCATAAGAACGGCCACTTGGTAAACATAGTTCAACTTTTACTCAACATATTGGATTCCTCGTACAAAATGGTTTGCAGACAGTAAAGCCATTACAGCCCAGGCATTCAAATGATACGAGGTCACATCACAGGCATGAGCATTTCAACACAACATTTTACTAAAGCAGCACAACAACTCTCCAAGAACACCTATATTTATAGAAAGGGTGTTGGTTTGTAAGAGTGATAGCAGAATTCACTACGTGGTCAAGATTACATCATGTCACTCACTCCAAACCCACAACACAAAACTGAAGGCCACGTAACGAGCTATGTTTGCCAGTTTTTAACTATTTAAGGTTCGACTGGGAACAGTTCATGGATAGCTCTGTAATGCCAAAGACACAAGTGCTATTACATTCTATAGTATAGAGCATTAAAACTCATGTACCATATTCTTATAGAATATAGAAAAACAGAAGTGCAGGCGACCTCTAGTGATCCCCCCTCTATCTGGGCCCACCCACACATAACAGTCAAGAAGCACATTGTCTCCACCAAAAGTTTGAGAAAGTGCAATTTAACTACTCTCTTAATATAAAATAAAATATCCACATGCGTTCAAAGTTGCCACTATGCAAGGGACCTCGATCATTTGAAGGGAGAACCCACCTTGGCCTTTTCTTTAAAACAGTGGATTCAAACTCAAATTAAAAGATGAGGTCATTGCTAACCACCTGTCTGTCTATGGGTTTTGAAAAAAATCATACACACAACCAAATGATGATGACACCATATACAATGCTACATGGACAAGAAACGCAAAATTACCAGATGCAAGATTTACATGATGCTTAAGTTACCAACTCATATACATACACGTGCGACGAGAAGCTAAAAATGATATACAATTTGCATTATGATCACAAATAATAATATTGTCGCAGTCTAAAATGTATAATAAACTTAAACTTATGAACTTATTAAAAAATTATAAATCAAGATTCTTTGAAGGAGAGTAAGAAAAAATTACCCAAATGTGGCTAGTTGAGCAAGGAAGAAAGGGTACTGTTTCAGAGGAACAAGAGCTAATTTATAAAGAACTCGATTCCCTACACCAAGGATCACTGTAGCTGCTGCTGCTAACATTACCTCAACCTTACGATCGTGTTCATAATCACCATTACTATTGATTTTCTTTTCCTCATCCACATCTTCTCCGATTTTATTTTCTCCTAAAGCATTTAAACAGTCTTTAATCTGAGGTTCTCCTTCCGCTGATGATCGCAAGGAACCACTTTCTTCTTGACCTAATGATTGAATAATCCATAACTTTGAGGGCTTAGATGATCGGAAATGATACCCTAGTTTTCTTCTTCCACCTCCACCTCTTGTTTGATTAAAAAAAAGGGTATTTGATGAAAAGGAGGAATATGAATGAGTTGAGGAATGAATTAATGAGTAATCCGACGAATTAGAATTGGAACTAGTAGCTGAAAGTGCAATTCTACAACATGCAGACATAATGGTTCCTCTCCTTTTCTCTCTCGAACTGAGAGTTTTTTTCCTCTGTCTTCTCTCAGTCTTTCTGTTTTCCTACTATTGATTTCCCCCAAGAGGGAAAAGAATGAAATAATTATGGGTGGAAGACAAAACAACAGACATTTATGGAGGACTTAACTGTAATTAACAGGAAATGTCAATGAGTGAAATTATTAGTGCCCGAGAGATTCGGGTCCACGACTACTTTATAGGAGAATGATACATGGGGTACTGTTACGAGGAAACTCGCTTTAGATAGGTGGTAGTGCCGTAGTGGGCTTTAATTTGTTTATTTTGTCAAACTAAGAATCAATATCAATGTTTCCACATTCAAATGTGTTACTAAAAAATCAGTACAGTATGTTCCACTGTTGTGGATGGCTGGGTAAGGTTTGATTCCGCCGGTAGGCACTAACTTGGGCTGCAAAACTTGAAGTTTCTTCTTGGAAGTGTTGACGGTGGATTTTCAACAAAGGGCAAAACCTTAAAATCATGAGGCATATTTTTGACAAGGCTTTCAGGCATGCAACGATTCATATTTTACGAAGTCATGATGAATATGTTTTCGAAAAGCCTCCACTAGCTGAGCGTTCGATCCCTGACATTTCGTCGTGACCTCTATGCAGAATAACGTATTTGGGCGGTTCTCCGTAGATTGAAAGCTTAACGCCTTTAGGACGTCGGTGATACTCACTGTTCCCTGACTGCAGGAGAGGGACCCACCTCCACATAGAAGAATAGTTAGGCGGCGGACGCCTTCAGGACGTCGGTGACACTCACCGTTCCCTGACTATGTGGAGAGACCGTGTATAGATTCAGGCGGTTCTCCGTAGATTGAGAGCACTAACGCCTTCGGGTCGTAAACAACACCGTGACTCCCTGACTATGCACCATTCAGAATAGATGTGACGCTTTTAACTGGCTAATATCTTTTCTGCAATAGATTAATTCTGCCGTGACATTCACCACTGAATTCCCAGAATAATCTAACAATTTCTCATATTCCATGGTCGAATCCACGGTCTGATCCCATGGAATGGAAATAAACAATTGCTCTTATTCCATGGTCGAATCCACGGCCTGATCTCATGGAATGACAATAAATTACTACATTATCTCATCATTCTGATTTCATGATCGAATCCACAGTTGATCTCATGAAGTGGCGATAGATAATTTTAATTACTCCGATTCTATGGTCGAATCCACGATCCCATAGGATGGTAATGCTTGCTTTATTATTCTGAATTCATAGTCGAATCCACAGCTGATACTATGAATTAATAATAAACAACTATTCATTTTATTACTTAGTTTCATGAATTATTCTCCACTGAATTTCATAAATTAGTAATAAATACTCAATAACCGGGCGTCTGGACTACCACTGAGTAAGCCCCACAAAAATGGTGCAAGTGTATTCGACAATGATGCACAACTAAGCACCCAGATGCACGAACGAGCATCCAAAAAATACGAAACAATGAGGAATCCTACACAAAACAGGGAGAAAGCAATAAATATGGGCTGGGCCCACCGGCCGGCCGGCCATGCCCTAGCCATGGTCGGTCCCACGCCTCTCCCATTATTTTCCTTATTTTTTTTGTTATTTCATAAACTCATGAAAACTCCTTGATTTTAGCAACTTTCCTTGTTTTTGCAAAACTCATGAATCCTTCATAACTTCATGGATTCATGAAATAATATTATAAAATAAGGAAAGGTGTGCGGGACCGGGCAACCTAGCCGGACGGCCATGCCCGGGCCGTGGTCGGTCCCACACCTCACAATCCTTAGCTTTTTATAATTATTATTCCCTAATCTCACGAAACTCCTTTGTTTCAACAAAAACTCATGGATTCTCCATAACTTCAAGGATTCATGAAAAATAATATTATAAAATAGGAAAAGGTGTGCGGGACCGGGCAACATAGCCGGCCGGCAATGCCCTAGTCGTGTCCGGTACCACACCTTACAATACCTAGTCTTTTATAATTATTTCCCTCAATTCATGAATCTCCTGGGTTTGAGAAAAAATTCATGATTTCTTCATATTTTCTCAAATATTGCTCAAAACACGAAAATCCAAAAGCCAACATAGTTACACGACTAGCTAGCCTCTCAAGGCAATTTTAAATATTAAAACACTTTTATTTTAATATTTTCAAAATATTAATGAATTGAGCATACATGCTCATTCCAAAAAAATCAAGAATTTCAACAAGATGAAACTCTTCGAAAATTCACAACATTGCTCGAACGCACATCGAAAATACCGAAACTCTCGGTGCAGACACGGGCACCACGGCAACACGTGCATGCCTTCATGACCGACCAGAGTCATCCTTAGGGCTTGCACAAAGCCGGTCTCACACGTTTTCATAATTATGACCTAATTTGCTCAATTGCTCGTATTGGGCCTAAACTATCTCCAACCAACCTGGGGATTGCGAAAAACGGCCAACAACTGGTCACGTGACCACCAAGAGCCGGTCCCATGCTCTCTTAGTCGGTCCCCATCTTTCATACCTGGGTTTTATCACCTAATGCTGAACCCAAAGAATATTTCAAGAAATGATGAAACCAACATTTAATCATCATTCTTTCACCAATCCTCAAACCGAGAACCCTGGTGCATGCTCACTGAGCACGGGCACCACATGGACGCCCATCATCCCATGTGGTCGGTCCCTCTATCACTCATGACTAATTTTCAGCGATTCATCAACTATGATCTGAAATTAGGGTTTTGAATAAATGCTCCACGAATCATCACTCTGAGCACGATTCAAACACTAATGAATTTATGATGGATTCAAAGAACCAACATCCGAATTAATCATATAATATTTGGTAGCTTACTAATATTTTAATATTTTATTGGGTCACGTCACCAATAAATGTTTAATTTAATCGAGCAATACTTGCTTTCGATTGCTCAAATATTGATCCAAATTATCAATATTTGGTAATTTATCGATAATTTGTCGAATTGAGCAATACTTTCTCAATTGCACGACAAATTATCAACATTCGATAATTTGTTGAATTGAGCGATACTTGCTCAATTGTACGTCAAATCATCAACATTCATTATTTTGTCGAATTGAGCAATACTTGCTCAATTGCTCAAATTCTCGATATTCGATAATTCGTCGAATTGAGCAATACTTGCTCGATTTGCTTGAATATTGATCCAACTATCAATATTCAAGTATTTTATCAAGTATTTCGTCAATCGAGCAATACTTGCTCGATTCTTTGAATAATCCACATATATTCAATAACTTATCAATATTCAACAACTCGTCGAATTTACAATATTTGCTCGATTTTAGCAACATTAACATTCATGAATCGGCGAGCATTTGTCAAACATGCTCGATTCAACAAAACCTAGACTCATTGTCTAATCACCAACAATCGACAAACTAAATACACGTCTGTCATGCGGACTCCACGATTCCCTGAGACATCAATCACTTCAAATTGGGGGATAACAACTAGGGTTTTGGTATGGCGGCCTACAACACGTGGATTTCATCCACGACGAGAATTGTGCGTAAGTTGTGTAAACGGTTGAAGGAGTTAGCAAAGTAGTGGGTGCACGATCCGTCAAGTCTCCACACGACATGGAACTGACTTTACCACGATCTTCCACTTGCCCAAATCTTTCACTCATGAAACCGTCACACTTACGAGGATCAAGGTGTGCACAACTCTGACAATAAAAATAAGTCTCTGAATCCATGATTGAGGACAACGAATGATCACTAGCTATCAGCAATCGTCCACACAGAATTTCTCAAGTAACTACTCTCAAGAATTCATCAATCTATCAGAACTTATTCGAACTCAACAGTTCACTAATTATTGCAGAAACCTTCAACACATCTACAATCCCTGATCATCATTGATCCCACATAATTCTCAGCTTCCCTCATACAGATCAACCCATTTCCCTCTTTGCGACCGAATTGACTCTTCACTTTCCTAAAAAACCAGTGAACCGTTTTTCCTCATCCACAGATTGGAGACCACAGTGGGAGATTAATCTCTCGGTTGCAATCTCTCATTCTCACAAAGATGGTTGGTTTTAGATCTAACACAATCTCTCAAAATTCCAATCAGAGTCTTTCAAATGGTGACGCTTCTCTGGCTCATCCGAACGATTCTGGTAATATTCGTCATCCGTACTTTACTACTCATTTTTCATCTATTGATGCATTTGACGGAGAAATTTCGTCACTGGTTGAACTAGCACGAAGGCAAGAGATTTTGTAAAGGAACATAAATCGATTGAAAGAATCAATTGATAATTTGTTCAACTGCATGGTAGACTCCAAGAATCTTAGGAGCTCAAGTGGTGGAACGCTCGTCTATTGACACCACTGACGCTATCCCTCAAGCCAACAGCTTCACCACTTATGAAAAGTCTGTGGAACAAGAAGTCACACATTTAATCGAGAATCTATGTGAACTCCTGCATTTTCCGAGAGATCGGCATCTGAGACACGTTTTTCGCACTCAACAAAATATCATTTGACGTGCGAATAGCTCCATCATCTCCGGAGGTTGAACAAGTGTCCATGGTATCCGAACTTTCGATCAACAACATCACCTTCACTGAGGAAGATCGAATGGCGGAGGAAGGACACAACCGAGCTCTGTTTCAGAATCGCTTCTATCAAAGATTCCGAATTAAGGAGAGTTCTCATCGATACATGTGCTTCCACAAATCTCATCACTATGAAGACTCTCAAGGAAGCCAAAGTTCCACAAAGCAAAATCGTTCATCATCCCATATTGATGACGGGTTTTGAAGGAAGCCAGAGTCACACATACGGGTATGTCTATGTGGATCTAAAGGTAGGGCCGATTCAATCCACTTGTCAAGTTTCATGTGATCGAGAAAGATCCAGTTATCACATGATACTCTGGAGACCATGGCTTCATGACAATAAGGTTGTTCCTTCGACGTACCATCAATGTATGAAAGCTTTGTTCAACAACAAAATTGTTTGTATCCCAGCTTCAATGTCTCGTGTCAAAGAAAGACTTATTCAAAATTATCATAATGTTATTTGTAGCTTCCGGTTTATGATGCCGAGTTCCTGGAACCTCCAAAGAGCATCCCCGAACCTCCAAGCAAGATCTACGGTACTCCACTCCCAAATTGGGAATCTATTGAGAAAACTGACAAACCATCATCAAAGGATGCTAAATCTGTCAAACCGTTTACCACACCGCTCAAGCGTCGTCAAGGTCAAGGTACGGCTCATAAGAGGTCCAACTTTATTACCGACATATGACGCGGAAGGGAGAGTCATTTATCTCCGTTGTAAGGATTAGCAATTAACATGGGAGGTCGATGAAAAGTCTCCCCGCCCTGAAGAATCATGCCAGATTGAGCAATCACCCGATGAAGAAGTTCGAGATGCACCACGACAATTGCAAGATGACACATATTCCACAACTGACGACCTTGAAACTATCAACATCAGAACGGACGAGAACCCAAGGCCAATCTTAATCAGTTCTGCTCTCTCACCGTAGGAACGAGAAGGATTGATAGGTCTGTTGAAAGAGTATCAAGATATCTTCGCCTGGACGTACGAAGAGATGCCCGACTTGGACGATAAATTAGTTACTCATCATTTGCACATCACTCCCGGTTCCAAACCTGTCAAATAACCGCCCAGGCAATTCAGACATGAAGTTGAATAACAAATCAAGGTGGAGATCCAGAAACTACTAACAACAGGATTCATCAAACCCATTCAACATCCAACGTGGCTGGCGAACATTGTCCCAGTCAAGAAGAAAAATGGCCAGATCCGATGTTGTGTGGATTTCAGGAACCTGAACAAGTGTTGCCCGAAGGATGACTTTCCATTTCCAAACATAGATATGCTCGTTGATGCAACCAGCGGTCATGACATGTTCTCTTTCATGGACGGTTACTGTGGATACAATCAAATCAAGATGTACGAGCATGATGCTAACAAGACCGCATTCCGAACTCCCATTGAAAACTTCCACTACACAGTGATGCCTTTCGGTCTGAAGAATGCAGGAGCCACTTATCAGCGAGCCATGACCGCAATATTCCATGACATGATGCACAAGCAAGTGGAAGACTACATTGACGGTGTGGTGGTAAAATCAAAGACTCGGGCATCCCACCTAGATATTCTAAGACAAGTCTTAAAAAGATGCAAAGAGTACAAATTGAAGATGAATCCTCTGAAATGTGCTTTTGGTGTTTCTTCTGGAAAGTTTCTCGGATTCTTAGTCACTGCAGAAGGAATCAAGGTCGATCCAGACAAAACAAAAGCCATTACTACCATGCCTCCTCCACGAACTGTGAAAGAGCTCCAGAGTTTCATGGGCAAAGTCAACTATATCCGGCGTTTCATTCCTGGACTTGCTCAACTCATTGCTTCATTCACTCCTCTGTTGAAGAAAGGAGCAAATTTCGCATGGACAGCCGTTCAACAAGAAGCATTTCAGAAAATACAGCAAATATTACTATCACCTGCTGTCATGAAATATCCAGTGCAAGGACGACCTCTGATACTTTACACAGCCTCCAGCGATGTTGCTATTGGAGCACTCCTCGCTCAAGAAGATGAAGAAGGCATCGAACGTCCAATATACTACTTCAGTCGCACAATAAGGGATGCTCAACTCCGATACCCAAAGGCTGAAAGAGCGTGTCTAGCATTGGATCATGCAATTCAGAGGTTCATACATTACCTACTATCAAATAGAGTCGTGCTCGTGGCCAGATCTGATCCTATAAAGTTTTTACTATCGAAACTCGCTTTGATCGGAGACCAAAGAAAATGGCTACTTCAAATGTCAGAATTTGACATAGCGTGCGTCCATCCAAAAGCAATCAAAGGACAAGCAGTTGCAGACTTACTTGCTGCTTTCCCTGGAGAAGACATCACAATGTTGCATGAAGAAGTGCCCGGTGAGTTTCCAGAAATTTCAATCATTCAAGAAGAAACATGGCTATTATATTTCGATGGATCTGCCACTCCGAGCAATGATACTGGTTGAGCAGGCATTTTTCTAGTATCTCCATCCGGTGAAGTCTTCTCACATTCATTCAAGCTGGACTTCCACTGCACCAACAATTCAGCAGAATATGAAGCTTTTCTCCTAGGGCTATCTTTGGCCAAAAAGAGATGGAGCAAAGCACCTAGAGATTAGAGGAGACTCAAAGTTGCTGGTCAATCAAATGAATGGTGTATACTCTCTCAAAGAAATAACACTTGCTCCATTCAGAACCGAGGCATGACGACTATTAGCTCATTTTTCTAATGCAACAATTGTCCATACCGGCCGCACCAACAATAGATATGCTGATTGTCTAGCGACTCTAGCATCCAAACTGCAATTTGAAGGGTCCGAGAAATCCATCACTGTGCAAGACGCTCTGTATCATCTACCTGGCTTACTCAAGTCGAAGATGCTCAATCGAGCGACTGGCGGGCGCCATCATTCATGAATTGAGCAATTCTCTTACGGAGGGGAAAATTAGTCTCAAGGAGTTGAAAAACTTTTTCCGGCTGCACGGAGCGTTATATTATCGCAATCTTGATGGATCCCTGTCACGATGCCTTGGATATGAAGAAGCCAGTGAACAACTCAAACGCATACATGAGGAAATATGTGGGCAAACCCTAGTGGTCACACTCTCTGACGAAGGCTTCAAAGGCTTGGTTACTATTGGCCCTCTATGGAAGCTCAGTCGAGGATGCTGCAAGGATCCTGTCCCAATTGTCAGACACCACCTCATCATTTGGAGATTCTAAAAATCCATCACACTGGGACCGGAGAGAACCTTACATAAAGTATCTCCGTGACAACGATCCTTCATCGAGAGAAGAAGGGAGCGGTCAAACTCATCCAGAGCCAAACGTTTCGTCTACTTGGAAGGGATTTTGTATCGCAAAAGCTTCGGTGGGAGTCTACTGAGGTGCTTGGATGAACATGAAATTCCTACAATCTTGAAAGAAATGCATGAAGGTGAACATCAAGGGAAGAAGAAATTATTTCTCCAAATCCATGAGAAATATTATTGGCCAACCATGGAAGATGACGCGGCTACCTATGTTCGGAGATGTCATCAATGCCAAGTTCATGGTAACCTCATTCACACTCCTTGTCTCCCATTACATTCTGTGAGCAGTCCATGGCCCTTCTACAGTTGGGGACTGGATATCATCGGAAAGATCAATCCAGCATCTTCGAAACAACATGAATACATCATCACAACAACAGAATACTTCACCAAATGGGTCGAGGCCATTCCTCTTAGAAGCACCACTGGAATCACAATTGCACCTTTCATCAAATAGTACATCATATGCAGATTCGGTGTTCCTAAACATATCATCACGGATAATGGAACTCCTTTTTCCAACAAACATGTTGCGAGTTGCTCAAGAATACGAGTCAAACAAATTTTCTCCACATCCTACTATCCCCAAGGAAACGGACAAGCGGAGAGCACCAACAAAACCTTGATCCGGATTCTCAGTCGGACAGTTCATGACAATCCAAGAATGTGGCATGAAGAATTGCCCATGGCTTTGTGGGCTTACCGAACCGCACCAAGAAGCTCTATTGAGACTTCACCATACTCTCTCGTCGATGGCGCCGATGCTATTCTCCCTACCGAGATCAAGATTCCTTCGCAAGGATCGCGGCGGCCGGTGGAGTGCAATGGGATGAAGCCAAGTATCTAATTCGAGGATTGTTGAGTTGGACATGCTTGAATCAAGAAGGACCAAGGTAGAAAAATATGTGGAAGCCTACAAACAGAGAATTTCCAAGGCATACAACAAAATGGTAAGACCTCGAACATTTCAAGTAGGAGATTTGGTTTTGAAAACAAAAAAACATATCCAGCAAGACATGTCCGCCCCCAAGTTCTCTCCTAAATGGTAAGGGCCTTATATAGTTATCAAAGCAGTATCTAGCGGATATTACAAAATCTAGCTATTGATGGAGGAGTCGAAGGAAACATCATCAATGGCAAATGGCTCAAGGCGTATTATGCTTGAATGATCATCAAAATATCAAATTTCTAAATGTAATTTTTGTTTTCTCCAAAAGAATATGCAGTATGCTCATTCATTCAAAATTCAAAGTATTCTACGAATCTCACAAGAATCTTTCAATCATCTACTTTATTCAAAAAAAAATCTCAAACCTACATAAAAAATCTTTCTCTCAAACTCATCCAGAACAAACCATCCAACAGAGGATAATCTCTATAGAAAACCCTGTCAAGCTTTTTCTGGAAATTCATGGTTTTCATTTTCAAGTCCTGGACCGCCTTCTCAACTCTTGCCGACTCCAAGGCAAGTATATTCTCCTCCTCCAATATGGCAGTGGTCGCATAAATTGCGTCAGCAGCAGCCGCTGCCTTGTGAACTTTGATTATCTCGAGCCGATGACGAAGCCAGCCTATGTTGAACTGCAGAGTTTCACAATTGGAAATCATCTCATCCCATTTGTGCAAATTCATGATTCTTGACATCTCGCAGATGCATCTGGTCCATCTGTTCAATGATCGGTAACAACCCAAAGAATCAGAAGAGGAGGGTTGGTAGAAAACCTTTCCATACTTCGGTCGTAGAAATATGCCCGTACCTTCTCCAAATTTTGGTGTACAGAGGCGCGTGACACTTGGGAATGACGAATCCACCAACCACTTCATTATTCGGGCAATTGTTGATCATGGGAGCTTCAAATGGGAGTCCAGTTGTTGGATACTCAGAGGTATAAACTCTAACCCCAGTCTTCACGGAATCGGTAGAGTTCTCGTCAACACGGTTGCTACTATCATCAACTACAATAACGGACTTCCCGTTCTTCCTCTTTCTGGCATCGACAACAACACGAACATCAACCTGCGGTAGAACGAAGGAGTATTTAATTTTACTGACCTTTGAGCATGGTAGGATTTCAGTCGAGAAGTTATGGAATTACTTACGGATGTTCCTAAGATCGGCATGATCCGACACATGCACCGGGCGAGAGCTTTGACATTCGTTTGGGTCTCAAGCTACAGGATGAATGCTGATTCTTCTGATTATCCTGCAACAAAAATTTTCTTCTGATCAATCACCCTGATCGAGCAAGGATAAGAAAGATATGTAACTCACCGAGACGGATGCTGCCACAACATGTTCTACGCGAGATTCACTTCTGGATGAGACACTGCTTCTGGACATGACGACGAGAGGTGGGATTATGATCAAAATTTATTCTGATACACAAAGGCAGCAGATGGTCGACTGTTTAAATAAAACCCTAAAAGCACTTCCATAACGGATAAACAAGTCTGTCGCGATTTCTACTGAAACCATAAATCTCGAATCGGATGCGTGACAATGGGAGAAGCGTAACAATACCTGGGACCGATGGATTCGGGAGAAGTCAACATTATGACTACGGATTGATCGTCTGGAAGACCACGTGTTTCCTAGATAGTTCATGTGATTGTATTCCGCGGGTGGTTATTGTCTACGTGGACATTGGCCTATCGACTGGAGATATGAGGAAGATTCAGTAAAGAGATATTGCAAGGAATTACAGTTCAAGAAAATAATAATCTCTAAACAAACATCTTTACAACCAAGCTATTCAAATAACCAGAAAGTATCTACTTCAACGGAAAAGAAATAATTTCAGAAAGATTCATGAGCAAGATCGGTCGGACTCACGTCCAGTCATCATATTTGTCAGAATTATCAGATTCATCATCGTCGTCTTTCGCGGAATCCTCTTCGAGTTCTTCATCAGAATCATTATCAGGGCTATTGACGAAGTCTGGATGAATATCAAGTTCATAATCATCCCAGTAATCTTCCTCTTCGCGCTCAGCCTCAAGGTCGGCGTGAACCAGCTTCTCAATTTCTCTAGTACGTCGGTCTGGCTTGATTTTGCGCTTTGGAACCCACACGGGTTCGTCCTCCGAAGCATCCAAGTCTGAAGCTACACCCTCAGCACGGGATTGAATCCTCTCCTCAGCCACTGATATCCGACGCTGGATTCGATCTTTTCGTCGTTGACTATCAGCTAACATGTCATCCTCAGCTTTCCTTTTTAAGAGTTCCTCCCGATATACTCTACGGTTGTTAGGGGAAATGTCGCATTTCATTTCTGCAGAATAGTCCCTCTTGGCACAAGATTCTGCTGCAGGAATCTTCATCTCTGAAACCTTGGAATCCTCGTCCGAAGAGCTGGAGGAATACCCATAATCATAATCACAGCTGCTACTGGAAGTCACCATTGTCTGGAACCAGAAGCACGGGGTTACAGATATGCTAACACTGAATTCATGGCAAAAATGGTAATCCTCAACTCTTACCTATTTTACGATTTCACGAACTTAGTGATAACAACGTAAAACCTCAAAACTTGCTCATTCTCTCAAACCTGCAAAGTCGAGCATAAAACATATTATTCAAGAGTCAACACCGACTTCTCAAGAAACAATGAATAATTCACATAACCCTCTATGTGAACATTCGCTAATTTTTACGTGTACATACATGATAGGTGTCTTAAGTACCTACTTTTATATCTAGTATTTATGCTTTCTTTGCGAGTTTTCTTGTAAATCATGTATCTTATGTTTGCTTTTGAGTGTTATTAGGTGTTTTGGAGTCATTGGAGCAAAAGGAAGTGGAACCTGCTTAATTCCAGGATTTCTTCTCAATTATGTTGAAAAGAACGAAAAGACAAAGCCAGCGGTGAAAGAATGAGGCCACTCCGCTGTCGTATGATAAAGTTATGAACACAATCGATGGTTAAGCTTGTCGGTTCTCTAAAACTGACAATACAAGAAGAATTATGGAGGTGGCCCTTATCCTGAATTGTGGGTGTACCAATCCCATCCCAGTTTCATTACATAACCCCAATTCGAGCATTTATTCCAGCAATCCCCAAATCATTTTCTTCGCCTGAGAGGAAAGTGAGACAGAAAGAAATGGAGGCACTGGAACTGTTTCTGAAGTTCAAGAGAGATTCGAGATCAGAAGAATACGGTGGTTGTAAGAAGAACTGTGTGTGTCTGGGTAGGATTCAGCTGTAGAAGATGATGATCGATGGGTGTCCATTAACAGATGGTAGTTGTTTCAAGGGTTTGAAGAGAAAGAATCGAGCAATGAAACTGAAATCAAGTTCTCGGGAGAAATTGGAGTTGGGTTTTGTTCCAATTCAAATCTCAGCAAGAGAGAAGGTCAAATAAGCTCTTCTATTACCTGTCCATGCAACAAAAGTTAGCTGCCATTAGCTTTGGCTGATGAATGAAGATGAATAAATGGGGATTTTGAATGGTTTGATGGTTTGTGTGTTGTGTGAATTCGAGTATATGCAAGGAAGGAGAATTGACTGGCAGGAGGACTAAAGCAAGAATACTGACAGATTTATCCTGCCATCAACAACATAACACACACTGGATGTTTGACAAAAGACCTGTGGCTTGTTTTGCAACCAGGTTACAACAGCATCTCACTCTTGGGTCTTCCGTGTTTTCGTGGTCCTGCATTTGCGAAGACTTAAGGGATGGGTTTCGAGTTTAAGAGTCATCGGAAAGACATAGAATAGTATGTGTTGCTGCCATGGTTACGTAAGTGATGGCAAGATCTTGATCGGGTGATGGGTATTCTTTGTCATAGTTGCGGCTGGTTGGAACAGACAGAGCTTGAATGGAGTAGGTGGTTTGAGTATGATGGTCGATAGAAAAAGAATCGTGGTTCTCGTGTGATGCATGGTGGTCGCCGAAATCGTATTTAATTACCAATGGAGCGATACGACTTGGATAATTTAGCTCGTGACGAGAAGAGTCTCGAATGGCGGTATGTTGGCAAATGATGTCGGTGAGGGAGATTAATAAGAGTTGTTGGAGATTGTCGATTCATGGGTGTTTGAACTGGTTGTGACGCCGGGTGATGGAGTCGGCAGCCTTGAGCTCGAGATAGTTGGATACCGAGCTTGGCAAAAGAAAGAAGTACAGCAAAAGTGATAGCTCGAGTTGGATTATGAGATGAAAAATGTTGTTGACAGCCATTGAACGAGATAGAGAGGCATGGTTCTCGGTGATGGTAATGTGTCTTTGTCTCTCGGTGGACTCATGATTGAGAGCGAATGGCGATTAATGGAGCTCGAGTCCCGTGGTGGTGATAAAACTGGATGGAGTGCTTCTGTTGAAAATGGAGAGCTCGAGCTGTTGGCAGTGACGAGGAGGAGATGGTGAGCACTAGTCCGTGGTCGTGTTGAGTAAAAGGGGATATCATTGTGCAGTTGAATGGAGCAGAGAATGGGTTGTGTTTGAAATAATAGGTTGATGGCTGAGTTATAAAAACTAAGGTTACTGAATCCTGTTTGAATATGAGATTGAGAAGGAGGAAATGGAACTGTAGGAGGAAATGGAACTGTAGGTGGTGATTTAATGGGAGCTGCAGGATTGGCAGAGACTGGTGTTGATGTTCATGAGATTTGAAGTTATGAAGTGAATTGAAGAGATGGGTTTGCAATGGATGTGTAGATAGAGTCATGACAAAGGTTTTCATATCCTTATGGTTTGGTTATGAGCAAGATACATGATCAAGATGAGTATGGGTGGTATTTGGTACTGAAATCAGATTGGAAAATGAGTTGTTGTTGTTTTAGTTGGACTCAGAGACAAGAATACAGGGAATAAGAAGAGTGTGCTGCTGTTGAAGTGCATGTACTGTAATGCAAACAAGAAGTGTTGCAGGTTGGCAGCGGGATAAATTCGAGTTACATCAGCTTTGTGGAGTTCTTCATATGAGGGTTTGTGCTATTTTCATGGGAAGTTACAGAGAGGTTGAAGTTGTGAAAGAAGTGGTTGTGTTGGAGTTTGAGCTGAGAGTTACAAGGGAAGATGTTGCAGATGATTTAGAGATGAAAGCTCCAGCATTGGTTGAGTTTTGGAGCTGCAGAATGTAATGTGTAGTATGCAGGGAATGGAGAATGGTAGAGAAGCGACGGAAGAGAGTGATGCAGTTGTCGTGGCTAGGTCAAGATGGTTGTAACTGAAGTTGAAACTGCAGAAATGAAGCAGTTGCCGTGGGTTGTCTCTGTTGTGGTGATGAACGAAGAAGATTTGGGTTTGACTTTGAAGCACCAGAAAAGAGGAGCAAGAAGAGTTTGAAATGGAACCTAAGCAGAAGTCGAGGTTGTGGTGAAGTTGAAGGCTACAAGCAGAATGGTGATCACTGTGCAATCGAATCAAGTCTGCAGCTTGATTTGGAATGAATATTGATGCAAAAGAGCATAGAATGGTGTTGGAATTGCAGGTGGAGATGCTATTGGATGCGGTTTGTATGAGTGTATGTTCTTTGCCAAGAACAAGATAATGATTGAAGCTACCGAATGAGCGAGATAGATGAATGCTAGGATGTGTCTATGGGGCGATACTGTTGCAAGTAATTTGAAGCGAATGTTGTTTATCATTGGATTTGGTAGTCTTTGTCGCAGTTGTGACCGAATGTGTATGCATGTGTTGGAATTCAATGTTGCGGGGAATGGATTTTGAAGTCGGTAAAATCGTGCGAAAAACACAACAAGAATGGCGAGCCGGTGAGCATAGGTAGGGATGCCGGATTTAGATTATAGCATGAATTGCAAAGTTTCACTGAATCATGAAGGGGATTCGAGTCGGATGCAAGAGTCGGCACGGGGATATATGAGCTACGAGTCACGCTTTTGGGCACGTTTTCGCAAGAAATAAGTTGGGTTAGATGGTTTTTTGTGAATGTATGAACATAGAGAAGGAGAGATGAGTTGCAGGGAGTACATATTTGCCTTGTTACAGTTTCAATAGCCGGAGGCAAGTTTAGGTGGCTGGAGACAATTTTCCGGTGACCGGATGCCGGCGATGATGTCAGCAATTCCGTCGAACAATTTTGGGCAGAAATTTTCACACGGGTATTATCCACACATGGGCTTGGTGGACCACTTGGAGATGGGTTTTGAGAAGACCTAATATTGGAAAGAGTATCCTTTTGGAGTGGGAAAAGCACATAAATAGAAAATTCTTTCTTTAAACCTAGAGATATCTCCATTAGGGAGGCTTCTACTTGTTTTCTAGGGTTTCACATGATAGATTCTTCTAAACTCTTTGTGATGATTTCCAAAAACCCAAGTAGTTGATTTATTTTTATTGGTTAAAGATGTAGTTGGATATTGGAAAACAAGTTATGATTTTTATGAATTAGTTTTCTCTCAATATTATCGTTTGATTTCTACGGGTTATAATAATTGCATGATTGATGTATTGCAATATGATTGAATGTTTGTTTAGTTAAGTCTAGAATTAATTGAACTCACATCCATATCTATAGCTATTTTAGGGTTCATCATCGAGCGATAACCTTGAATACGAGTAGCATGATATGATTATGGTTTGTAGTGATACATCCTTGTAGTCATATGTAGAAATTGACCTTTGTTCGAATTGTGTGCGCAATGTATTACAATTGCATTGATTAGCCTATTTCTGATACTTAATGCTCCTCGGAATTGAACTTAATTAGCGCAAGGCGTTAGGTTATTCTTTAGGTAGAATTCACATACGCAGCTCTAATGTGTGTGTTGATGACTTAGGAAATTTATGGAGTATTCTTGCAATAAGATATTCTAGGGCTTTTGATGGTAGCGAGATTAAATACGAATTCTATTCATACATTCAAAAACTTGTTTACAATTGAAGATGAAACCTTTACCCAATATTCTCACACCCTTGATTTGCGTGTTTATTTCTTTATTTGCTTTTATTTTATTTTAGTATATAAAAATCAGAAAATCCCCCGTGTTACTTATAAGATACCGAAACATATTGACAACCTAAGTCCTCTCTGGGGGAAAGATCCTTTCTTGCCCTTGCTTCATTATATATTTTGTGTAGTAAGAAAGTGTAATTTATTTTTGTGTGATAGGTGTAGAATACACCTAATTTACTATCTAGTAGTTTATGCTTTCTTTGCTATTTTTCGTGTAAATTATGTATTTTACGCTTGTTTTGAGTTTTATAGCTACTATGGAGTCGCACGGAGGAAAAGAAGAAGAAATCACCCAATTTAAGTCAAAAGGGCAAAAAGGTCATTTTACGGGCGATGATATATGGAGCCCAGTCAAGGTTAAGGGCAACCTAATACTAAGCTGAGGTTAAGGGGTAGCCGTTTGTTTTAAAAGAGGAAATGTTAAAGGCACCAATGAAAGTACTCTGGGGCACCCGGTCTAGGGGTGGATCTTATCCCTGGGGTGTACCCATCCAGCCCTAACTTAGCCCTACTAATCGAGAATGATATGTCTTCTCTCGTTTTCTTCACTTGTCTCAAATAAAGAAAAAAAAAAACACAATGGGGCAATTAAAACCGATCGACTCATTCCTCTCAATCATTCGGTTTTGCCTGAAATAAAGAAGGAAGAGAAGCAACAGCCGCTGCTACTAAATCAAGAGAAAGATCGAAAACTCGGAGCCGAGAAGATGAAAATGGTTTGCTCATTGAAGCTCGGGGGATCGAGGTTTGATTTGAACTATTTGATCGAGAAACTCAGCATTTCTACAAGTAGGATTAGGGAGGAAAAACATTCATCAACTCCCCGAGGCCGGATCCGGCCATCTTGGCTGTACATGGACATGGCAAGCTAGCATATCACGGCCTTCTTGGCTGAGCGCTCGACCCTCCAAGCTTGCAGCTTGCATATCACGGCCGTCTTGGCCGAGCGCTCGATCCGGCAAGCTCGCAGCTTTCAAGCCCGGCCATGATGGCTGAGCTTCGTCCAGGCCTGCTTGCAGCGTCCAGCCATGATGGCTGAGCATTCGATCCGTCAAGTGTCTAGTGTTGCATTTCGAGTATGACCAAGCAATTTTTGGCTTCAAAATTGGTCCAAATGTGTTGCCATGGGCTTCCAACGAGTTTTGGGACATATCTTGTTTTTGGACTTCCAACCAACTCCCCCTCCCTATATATGTCTTATTCGCATTTCTACAAGTAGGATTAGGGAGGAAAAAACATTCATCAACTCCCCGAGGCCGGATCCGGCCATCTTGGCTGTACATGGACATGGCAAGCTAGCATATCACGGCCTTCTTGGCTGAGCGCTCGACCCTCCAAGCTTGCAGCTTGCATATCACGGCCGTCTTGCCGGATCG
>JAJJWW010015925.1:15000-20000 GCA_023531295.1 Papaver armeniacum | reverse complement strand
TTGGCCAAACCTGCAAATTGCAAGAGTGAAGCTTCACTCAGCTGGGGACTTACACAATTGGCGCATGAGGATGAGCCAATTGATGCCAAACCAACTATTTTTCCCAACCAACGTCCCTTCCCTATATATGTCTTATTCGCATTTCTACAAATAGGATTAGGGGAGGAAAAATCATTCATCAACTCCCCGAGGCCGGATCTTGCCGAGGCCTAGCCCAAATGAAGCTTCATTATGACCGAGGGACTTCCAACTTGTAAGAATGAAGCTTCATCGTGCTAGGCCGGATCGCAACTTGGAGGAATGAAGCTTCACTCGCTTGGCCAAACTTGCAAATTGCAAGATGAGGCTTCACGTGCTTGGCCAAACCTGCAAATTGCAAGAGTGAAGCTTCACTCAGCTGGGGACTTACACAATTGGCGCATGAGGATGAGCCAACTGATGCCAAACCAACTATTTTTCCCAACCAACGTCCCTTCCCTATATATATGTCTTATTCGCATTTCTACAAATAGGATTAGGGGAGGAAAAATCATTCATCAACTCCCCGAGGCCGGATCTTGCCGAGGCCTAGCCCAAATGAAGCTTCATTATGACCGAGGGACTTCCAACTTGTAAGAATGAAGCTTCATCGTGCTAGGCCGGATCGCAACTTGGAGGAATGAAGCTTCACTCTCTTGGCCAAACTTGCAAATTGCAAGATGAGGCTTCACGTGCTTGGCCAAACCTGCAAATTGCAAGAGTGAAGCTTCACTCAGCTGGGGACTTACACAATTGGCGCATGAGGATGAGCCAACTGATGCCAAACCAACTATTTTTCCCAACCAACGTCCCTTCCCTATATATGTCTTATTCGCATTTCTACAAATAGGATTAGGGGAGGAAAAATCATTCATCAACTCCCCGAGGCCGGATCTTGCCGAGGCCTAGCCCAAATGAAGCTTCATTATGACCGAGGGACTTCCAACTTGTAAGAATGAAGCTTCATCGTGCTAGGCCCGGATCGCAACTTGGAGGAATGAAGCTTCACTCGCTTGGCCAAACTTGCAAATTGCAAGATGAGGCTTCACGTGCTTGGCCAAACCTGCAAATTGCAAGAGTGAAGCTTCACTCAGCTGGGGACTTACACAATTGGCGCATGAGGATGAGCCAATTGATGCCAAACCAACTATTTTTCCCAACCAACGTCCCTTCCCTATATATGTCTTATTCGCATTTCTACAAATAGGATTAGGGGAGGAAAAATCATTCATCAACTCCCCGAGGCCGGATCTTGCCGAGGCCTAGCCCAAATGAAGCTTCATTATGACCGAGGGACTTCCAACTTGTAAGAATGAAGCTTCATCGTGCTAGGCCGGATCGCAACTTGGAGGAATGAAGCTTCACTCGCTTGGCCAAACTTGCAAATTGCAAGATGAGGCTTCACGTGCTTGGCCAAACCTGCAAATTGCAAGAGTGAAGCTTCACTCAGCTGGGGACTTACACAATTGGCGCATGAGGATGAGCCAACTGATGCCAAACCAACTATTTTTCCCAACCAACGTCCCTTCCCTATATATGTCTTATTCGCATTTCTACAAATAGGATTAGGGAGGAAAATTCATTCATCAACTCCCCGAGGCCGGATCTTGCCGAGGCCTAGCCCAAATGAAGCTTCATTATGACCGAGGGACTTCCAACTTGTAAGAATGAAGCTTCATCGTGCTAGGCCGGATCGCAACTTGGAGGAATGAAGCTTCACTCGCTTGGCCAAACTTGCAAATTGCAAGATGAGGCTTCACGTGCTTGGCCAAACCTGCAAATTGCAAGAGTGAAGCTTCACTCAGCTGGGGACTTACACAATTGGCGCATGAGTATGAGCCAACTGATGCCAAACCAACTATTTTTCCCAACCAACGTCCCTTCCCTATATATGTCTTATTCGCATTTCTACAAATAGGATTAGGGGAGGAAAAATCATTCATCAACTCCCCGAGGCCGGATCTTGCCGAGGCCTAGCCCAAATGAAGCTTCATTATGACCGAGGGACTTCCAACTTGTAAGAATGAAGCTTCATCGTGCTAGGCCGGATCGCAACTTGGAGGAATGAAGCTTCACTCGCTTGGCCAAACTTGCAAATTGCAAGATGAGGCTTCACGTGCTTGGCCAAACCTGCAAATTGCAAGAGTGAAGCTTCACTCAGCTGGGGACTTACACAATTGGCGCATGAGGATGAGCCAACTGATGCCAAACCAACTATTTTTCCCAACCAACGTCCCTTCCCTATATATGTCTTATTCGCATTTCTACAAATAGGATTAGGGAGGAAAAATCATTCATCAACTCCCCGAGGCCGGATCTTGCCGAGGCCTAGCCCAAATGAAGCTTCATTATGACCGAGGGACTTCCAACTTGTAAGAATGAAGCTTCATCGTGCTAGGCCGGATCGCAACTTGGAGGAATGAAGCTTCACTCGCTTGGCCAAACTTGCAAATTGCAAGATGAGGCTTCTTCACGTGCTTGGCCAAACCTGCAAATTGCAAGAGTGAAGCTTCACTCAGCTGGGGACTTACACAATTGGCGCATGAGGATGAGCCAATTGATGCCAAACCAACTATTTTTCCCAACCAACGTCCCTTCCCTATATATGTCTTATTCGCATTTCTACAAATAGGATTAGGGGAGGAAAAATCATTCATCAACTCCCCGAGGCCGGATCTTGCCGAGGCCTAGCCCAAATGAAGCTTCATTATGACCGAGGGACTTCCAACTTGTAAGAATGAAGCTTCATCGTGCTAGGCCGGATCGCAACTTGGAGGAATGAAGCTTCACTCTTGGCCAAACTTGCAAATTGCAAGATGAGGCTTCACGTGCTTGGCCAAACCTGCAAATTGCAAGAGTGAAGCTTCACTCAGCTGGGGACTTACACAATTGGCGCATGAGGATGAGCCAACTGATGCCAAACCAACTATTTTTCCCAACCAACGTCCCTTCCCTATATATGTCTTATTCGCATTTCTACAAATAGGATTAGGGGAGGAAAAATCATTCATCAACTCCCCGAGGCCGGATCTTGCCGAGGCCTAGCCCAAATGAAGCTTCATTATGACCGAGGGACTTCCAACTTGTAAGAATGAAGCTTCATCGTGCTAGGCCGGATCGCAACTTGGAGGAATGAAGCTTCACTCGCTTGGCCAAACTTGCAAATTGCAAGATGAGGCTTCACGTGCTTGGCCAAACCTGCAAATTGCAAGAGTGAAGCTTCACTCAGCTGGGGACTTACACAATTGGCGCATGAGTATGAGCCAATTGATGCCAAACCAACTATTTTTCCCAACCAACGTCCCTTCCCTATATATGTCTTATTCGCATTTCTACAAATAGGATTAGGGAGGAAAAATCATTCATCAACTCCCCGAGGCCGGATCTTGCCGAGGCCTAGCCCAAATGAAGCTTCATTATGACCGAGGGACTTCCAACTTGTAAGAATGAAGCTTCATCGAGCTAGGCCGGATCGCAACTTGGAGGAATGAAGCTTCACTCGCTTGGCCAAACTTGCAAATTGCAAGATGAGGCTTCACGTGCTTGGCCAAACCTGCAAATTGCAAGAGTGAAGCTTCACTCAGCTGGGGACTTACACAATTGGCGCATGAGGATGAGCCAATTGATGCCAAACCAACTATTTTTCCCAACCAACGTCCCTTCCCTATATATGTCTTATTCGCATTTCTACAAATAGGATTAGGGGAGGAAAAATCATTCATCAACTCCCCGAGGCCGGATCCGGCCATCTTGGCTGTACATGGACATGGCAAGCTAGCATATCACGGCCTTCTTGGCTGAGCGCTCGACCCTCCAAGCTTGCAGCTTGCATATCACGGCCGTCTTGGCCGAGCGCTCGATCCGGCAAGCTCGCAGCATTCAAGCCCGGCCATGATGGCTGAGCTTCGTCCAGGCCTGCTTGCAGCGTCCAGCCATGATGGCTGAGCATTCGATCCGTCAAGTGTCTAGTGTTGCATTTCGAGTATGACCAAGCAATTTTTGGCTTCAAAATTGGTCCAAATGTGTTGCCATGGGCTTCCAACGAGTTTTGGGACATATCTTGTTTTTGGACTTCCAACCAACTCCCCCTCCCTATATATGTCTTATTCGCATTTCTACAAGTAGGATTAGGGGAGGAAAAAAAAATTCATCAACTCCCCGAGGCCGGATCCGGCCATCTTGGCTGTACATGGACATGGCAAGCTAGCATATCACGGCCTTCTTGGCTGAGCGCTCGACCCTCCAAGCTTGCAGCTTGCATATCACGGCCGTCTTGGCCGAGCGCTCGATCCGGCAAGCTCGCAGCTTTCAAGCCCGGCCATGATGGCTGAGCTTCGTCCAGGCCTGCTTGCAGCGTCCAGCCATGATGGCTGAGCATTCGATCCGTCAAGTGTCTAGTGTTGCATTTCGAGTATGACCAAGCAATTTTTGGCTTCAAAATTGGTCCAAATGTGTTGCCATGGGCTTCCAACGAGAGTTTTGGGACATATCTTGTTTTTGGACTTCCAACCAACTCCCCCTCCCTATATATGTCTTATTCGCATTTCTACAAGTAGGATTAGGGGAGGAAAAAACATTCATCAACTCCCCGAGGCCGGATCCGGCCATCTTGGCTGTACATGGACATGGCAAGCTAGCATATCACGGCCTTCTTGGCTGAGCGCTCGACCCTCCAAGCTTGCAGCTTGCATATCACGGCCGTCTTGGCCGAGCGCTCGATCCGGCAAGCTCCCAGCTTTCAAGCCCGGCCATGATGGCTGAGCTTCGTCCAGGCCTGCTTGCAGCGTCCAGCCATGATGGCTGAGCATTCGATCCGTCAAGTGTCTAGTGTTGCATTTCGAGTATGACCAAGCAATTTTTGGCTTCAAAATTGGTCCAAATGTGTTGCCATGGGCTTCCAACGAGTTTTGGGACATATCTTGTTTTTGGACTTCCAACCAACTCCCCCTCCCTATATATGTCTTATTCGCATTTCTACTACA
>JAJJWW010015925.1:0-5000 GCA_023531295.1 Papaver armeniacum | reverse complement strand
CAATTGGCGCATGAGGATGAGCCAATTGATGCCAAACCAACTATTTTTCCCAACCAACGTCCCTTCCCTATATATGTCTTATTCGCATTTCTACAAATAGGATTAGGGGAGGAAAAATCATTCATCAACTCCCCGAGGCCGGATCTTGCCGAGGCCTAGCCCAAATGAAGCTTCATTATGACCGAGGGACTTCCAACTTGTAAGAATGAAGCTTCATCGTGCTAGGCCGGATCGCAACTTGGAGGAATGAAGCTTCACTCGCTTGGCCAAACTTGCAAATTGCAAGATGAGGCTTCACGTGCTTGGCCAAACCTGCAAATTGCAAGAGTGAAGCTTCACTCAGCTGGGGACTTACACAATTGGCGCATGAGGATGAGCCAACTGATGCCAAACCAACTATTTTTCCCAACCAACGTCCCTTCCCTATATATGTCTTATTCGCATTTCTACAAATAGGATTAGGGGGGAAAAATCATTCATCAACTCCCCGAGGCCGGATCTTGCCGAGGCCTAGCCCAAATGAAGCTTCATTATGACCGAGGGACTTCCAACTTGTAAGAATGAAGCTTCATCGTGCTAGGCCGGATCGCAACTTGGAGGAATGAAGCTTCACTCGCTTGGCCAAACTTGCAAATTGCAAGATGAGGCTTCACGTGCTTGGCCAAACCTGCAAATTGCAAGAGTGAAGCTTCACTCAGCTGGGGACTTACACAATTGGCGCATGAGGATGAGCCAACTGATGCCAAACCAACTATTTTTCCCAACCAACGTCCCTTCCCTATATATGTCTTATTCGCATTTCTACAAATAGGATTAGGGGAGGAAAAATCATTCATCAACTCCCCGAGGCCGGATCTTGCCGAGGCCTAGCCCAAATGAAGCTTCATTATGACCGAGGGACTTCCAACTTGTAAGAATGAAGCTTCATCGTGCTAGGCCGGATCGCAACTTGGAGGAATGAAGCTTCACTCGCTTGGCCAAACTTGCAAATTGCAAGATGAGGCTTCACGTGCTTGGCCAAACCTGCAAATTGCAAGAGTGAAGCTTCACTCAGCTGGGGACTTACACAATTGGCGCATGAGGATGAGCCAATTGATGCCAAACCAACTATTTTTCCCAACCAACGTCCCTTCCCTATATATGTCTTATTCGCATTTCTACAAATAGGATTAGGGAGGAAAAATCATTCATCAACTCCCCGAGGCCGGATCTTGCCGAGGCCTAGCCCAAATGAAGCTTCATTATGACCGAGGGACTTCCAACTTGTAAGAATGAAGCTTCATCGTGCTAGGCCGGATCGCAACTTGGAGGAATGAAGCTTCACTCGCTTGGCCAAACTTGCAAATTGCAAGATGAGGCTTCACGTGCTTGGCCAAACCTGCAAATTGCAAGAGTGAAGCTTCACTCAGCTGGGGACTTACACAATTGGCGCATGAGTATGAGCCAACTGATGCCAAACCAACTATTTTTCCCAACCAACGTCCCTTCCCTATATATGTCTTATTCGCATTTCTACAAATAGGATTAGGGGGGAAAAATCATTCATCAACTCCCCGAGGCCGGATCTTGCCGAGGCCTAGCCCAAATGAAGCTTCATTATGACCGAGGGACTTCCAACTTGTAAGAATGAAGCTTCATCGTGCTAGGCCGGATCGCAACTTGGAGGAATGAAGCTTCACTCGCTTGGCCAAACTTGCAAATTGCAAGATGAGGCTTCACGTGCTTGGCCAAACCTGCAAATTGCAAGAGTGAAGCTTCACTCAGCTGGGACTTACACAATTGGCGCATGAGGATGAGCCAATTGATGCCAAACCAACTATTTTTCCCAACCAACGTCCCTTCCCTATATATGTCTTATTCGCATTTCTACAAATAGGATTAGGGAGGAAAAATCATTCATCAACTCCCCGAGGCCGGATCTTGCCGAGGCCTAGCCCAAATGAAGCTTCATTATGACCGAGGGACTTCCAACTTGTAAGAATGAAGCTTCATCGTGCTAGGCCGGATCGCAACTTGGAGGAATGAAGCTTCACTCGCTTGGCCAAACTTGCAAATTGCAAGATGAGGCTTCACGTGCTTGGCCAAACCTGCAAATTGCAAGAGTGAAGCTTCACTCAGCTGGGGACTTACACAATTGGCGCATGAGGATGAGCCAATTGATGCCAAACCAACTATTTTTCCCAACCAACGTCCCTTCCCTATATATGTCTTATTCGCATTTCTACAAATAGGATTAGGGGAGGAAAAATCATTCATCAACTCCCCGAGGCCGGATCTTGCCGAGGCCTAGCCCAAATGAAGCTTCATTATGACCGAGGGACTTCCAACTTGTAAGAATGAAGCTTCATCGTGCTAGGCCGGATCGCAACTTGGAGGAATGAAGCTTCACTCGCTTGGCCAAACTTGCAAATTGCAAGATGAGGCTTCACGTGCTTGGCCAAACCTGCAAATTGCAAGAGTGAAGCTTCACTCAGCTGGGGACTTACACAATTGGCGCATGAGGATGAGCCAACTGATGCCAAACCAACTATTTTTCCCAACCAACGTCCCTTCCCTATATATGTCTTATTCGCATTTCTACAAATAGGATTAGGGAGGAAAAATCATTCATCAACTCCCCGAGGCCGGATCTTGCCGAGGCCTAGCCCAAATGAAGCTTCATTATGACCGAGGGACTTCCAACTTGTAAGAATGAAGCTTCATCGTGCTAGGCCGGATCGCAACTTGGAGGAATGAAGCTTCACTCGCTTGGCCAAACTTGCAAATTGCAAGATGAGGCTTCACGTGCTTGGCCAAACCTGCAAATTGCAAGAGTGAAGCTTCACTCAGCTGGGGACTTACACAATTGGCGCATGAGGATGAGCCAACTGATGCCAAACCAACTATTTTTCCCAACCAACGTCCCTTCCCTATATATGTCTTATTCGCATTTCTACAAATAGGATTAGGGAGGAAAAATCATTCATCAACTCCCCGAGGCCGGATCTTGCCGAGGCCTAGCAAAATGAAGCTTCATTATGACCGAGGGACTTCCAACTTGTAAGAATGAAGCTTCATCGTGCTAGGCCGGATCGCAACTTGGAGGAATGAAGCTTCACTCGCTTGGCCAAACTTGCAAATTGCAAGATGAGGCTTCACGTGCTTGGCCAAACCTGCAAATTGCAAGAGTGAAGCTTCACTCAGCTGGGGACTTACACAATTGGCGCATGAGGATGAGCCAATTGATGCCAAACCAACTATTTTTCCCAACCAACGTCCCTTCCCTATATATGTCTTATTCGCATTTCTACAAATAGGATTAGGGGGGGGAAAATCATTCATCAACTCCCCGAGGCCGGATCTTGCCGAGGCCTAGCCCAAATGAAGCTTCATTATGACCGAGGGACTTCCAACTTGTAAGAATGAAGCTTCATCGTGCTAGGCCGGATCGCAACTTGGAGGAATGAAGCTTCACTCGCTTGGCCAAACTTGCAAATTGCAAGATGAGGCTTCACGTGCTTGGCAAACCTGCAAATTGCAAGAGTGAAGCTTCACTCAGCTGGGGACTTACACAATTGGCGCATGAGGATGAGCCAACTGATGCCAAACCAACTATTTTTCCCAACCAACGTCCCTTCCCTATATATGTCTTATTCGCATTTCTACAAATAGGATTAGGGGGGAAAAATCATTCATCAACTCCCCGAGGCCGGATCTTGCCGAGGCCTAGCCCAAATGAAGCTTCATTATGACCGAGGGACTTCCAACTTGTAAGAATGAAGCTTCATCGTGCTAGGCCGGATCGCAACTTGGAGGAATGAAGCTTCACTCGCTGGCCAAACTTGCAAATTGCAAGATGAGGCTTCACGTGCTTGGCCAAACCTGCAAATTGCAAGAGTGAAGCTTCACTCAGCTGGGGACTTACACAATTGGCGCATGAGGATGAGCCAATTGATGCCAAACCAACTATTTTTCCCAACCAACGTCCCTTCCCTATATATGTCTTATTCGCATTTCTACAAATAGGATTAGGGAGGAAAAATCATTCATCAACTCCCCGAGGCCGGATCTTGCCGAGGCCTAGCCCAAATGAAGCTTCATTATGACCGAGGGACTTCCAACTTGTAAGAATGAAGCTTCATCGAGCTAGGCCGGATCGCAACTTGGAGGAATGAAGCTTCACTCGCTTGGCCAAACTTGCAAATTGCAAGATGAGGCTTCACGTGCTTGGCCAAACCTGCAAATTGCAAGAGTGAAGCTTCACTCAGCTGGGGACTTACACAATTGGCGCATGAGGATGAGCCAATTGATGCCAAACCAACTATTTTTCCCAACCAACGTCCCTTCCCTATATATGTCTTATTCGCATTTCTACAAATAGGATTAGGGGAGGAAAAATCATTCATCAACTCCCCGAGGCCGGATCCGGCCATCTTGGCTGTACATGGACATGGCAAGCTAGCATATCACGGCCTTCTTGGCTGAGCGCTCGACCCTCCAAGCTTGCAGCTTGCATATCACGGCCGTCTTGGCCGAGCGCTCGATCCGGCAAGCTCGCAGCTTTCAAGCCCGGCCATGATGGCTGAGCTTCGTCCAGGCCTGCTTGCAGCGTCCAGCCATGATGGCTGAGCATTCGATCCGTCAAGTGTCTAGTGTTGCATTTCGAGTATGACCAAGCAATTTTTGGCTTCAAAATTGGTCCAAATGTGTTGCCATGGGCTTCCAACGAGTTTTGGGACATATCTTGTTTTTGGACTTCCAACCAACTCCCCCCCCCCTATATATGTCTTATTCGCATTTCTACAAGTAGGATTAGGGAGGAAAAACATTCATCAACTCCCCGAGGCCGGATCCGGCCATCTTGGCTGTACATGGACATGGCAAGCTAGCATATCACGGCCTTCTTGGCTGAGCGCTCGACCCTCCAAGCTTGCAGCTTGCATATCACGGCCGTCTTGGCCGAGCGCTCGATCCGGCAAGCTCGCAGCTTTCAAGCCCGGCCATGATGGCTGAGCTTCGTC